>SRMA01027169.1:351942-422296 GCA_007224835.1 Danionella cerebrum | reverse complement strand
TACAATACATGGCATATCTCTCATATGGCATACCACGTTCGATAAAGTAAAGATCAGATCTGGAGATCTCACATTCAAGAAGAGAGGAACGCATCTTATGATGGACATATCCTCAGTCTCTCTTAATTGGAAAATTTGTCACACTCATCCGCTGACAGTGCATTTTTTTTATCTAGCCTTACATTTAAATATGACAAACATTTTAGGCCTCATTCCGAAATCAATCTATCCAAAGTAACAAAATGTCAAGTACATAGTGTCATGTTCAAGGAACATGAGTTTATAATGAGATTTTACCAACTCTCTGAAGTTGCTTCAAAGTGAAAACTTGCTCGATAGCAACATTAATTAAATCCCATCTGGGGCTTATTTGCTATGACAAAGTCAATAGCCCACAGAGACAGAAAAGGCTGTGCATTAGCAGATCTTGCCTGTAAATTTTTTTTTTTTTAATCTATTTGAGACCAACCAATGAGATATTTGACCAAACACTCAGCTTTTTGGTCATATAGCCCTGAAAGAGTAACTTTTAGCATAGATCAATGATTAGACCAGTGGCATTACCATTCAAAATGAATGGTCTGATCTATGCTAAATATTTTATCGCCAGCTAAACTTGGGAAGAACAAGCCCATGTCCCAAAAGTGAAGTGCTATTTTAAACAGAAGGAGGAGACCATCTAATTGCAATACTCATGTGCATTAATTCCCAAATTTAACAAACAAATCCTCAAGGAAAGATGTGACAATCATCCAGTGCTGTCTATCACAATAAAAGGTCCAACGGTGGCCAATTGGTGCAATGTAAAGTTGGCCATTTCACAAAATCCGTCGGCCACATCTTAATGGAGTGAAGACACATGTGCAAATATAATCTAATTTTAACTGGTTAGTTAGGGAAGTATGGGGGTCTCGACGGGTTATAGGTTACCACTCCACCAAAGAATTATTTTCACTCTCTCTTCCAGTAGGCCGTCACCATTTCACCCAACTTACATGGTTTTGAACCTCAGGTTCAATTGCCCCTAGAGGAAAGTGAGGATTCCGTATCAAACAGTGAGGAAAGTGAGTTTTCAGCCCTGTGATTGGCTGAAGTAATCGGCACCGTCTAAGGGTTCGGGTGGAATTTAGATGCTTAACTAGATTAATTAGGTTAAATAAGCAAATGACCAAGGCATTGGACAACAATGGTTTATTCTTAGTAGTTTATTTAACCCTTCTGTTGTGTTAGGGTCAAAATTGACCCGTTTTCAAGTTTGACTGTGTAAAAAGTACACTTTCCCTTTTTATCCTGGAATGAGGCTTCATCTAATCCTCAGACACACATATTTAAATGCAGCAAAAGCAATTTTCACAATTTTAGTAAATTCTAAACGGCTCAAAAAAAAAAAAGTTACATCTGTGGTGTTACGGGTCCAAAATGACCCGGTAGAGAATTCTGGCTTTTGTAAGCATCACTTAAAAGCTACAGGTTTTCCAAATGATCAATTATGGTCCAATATGCACAGTTATGGCCCACATCATCATACACAAACACGCACGCACACACACACACATGCACACACACACACACACAAACACAGGCCTCTTTCACATGCATAGGTACAGACATGTACACACACACACACACACACACACAAACCACCCCTCAAGTGAACTCAAACTTTACATTGTTCATAAACACTGGCACATACAAAGAGGGTTTGGGATATTATCAGTTGAATTCTGTAGGAGCATCTGTTAACATGAGAAAAAGATATACTGTTCATGAGGCACTGGGTCGTATCTTTCCCAATGATGGTGATCCTGAGAATAGAGGGGAAAGTGAAGCTGAGGAGGATGTGTCTGAGGATGAGGTTCTGTATGACTCTGAACAAGACCAAACATATGAAAAGGACCCAAATGTCACAGATGATCAAAGACAGGTTTTCAAGTCAAGAAAAGGTGACAATTCATGTTTATCAAGCCCTCTTCAAACCCATTCCAGGGCACCGACAGAGAACATCCTCAGAATGACTCCAGGGCCTACTAGATACGCTGTGTCACACGCCCAAGATATCAAGTCAACGTTTGAACTGTTCTTTCCACAATCTATTCAGAAAATCCTACTTGAGATGACCAACATGGAAGGGAGAATTTGGTGATAGCTGGACAGAGATGGACAAAACACAGCTCGATGTCTACATGGGACTGTTGCTTCTTGGGGGGATATACAGATCCTGTAATGAAGCCACGGCCAGTTTATGGGATGGTGAATCAGGACGTCCTATTTTTCGTGCCACAATGTCGTTTCAAGCCTTTCATGTGTTATCAAGAGTACTACGTTTTGACAACAGGGAAACAAGAGTTGCTCCTCCCATTAGGGAGGTTTGGGACAAATGGGTGGAAAATTGACCTTTTGTATACAATCCTGGGCCAGAAGTGGACAGTGGATGAATGGCTAGTCCCATTCAGAGGCCACTGTTCCTTCAGGCAGTACATGCCAAGCAAGCCTGGACAATAAGGTACCAAAAAATGGGCAGCATGTGATGCAAAAACTGCCTATGCATGGAATATGCAAATATACTGGAAACCTGAGAGTGGAGTGTCAGAGAAGTTTATCGATGTTCTTTTTATGGTTAAATTGTTTGGTTAATTGGTTTGTCATAAAACAAATAGAAATTTGTTTTATGACAAAAAAAAATTGACGTGTTGTCTTTATCCTACCATTTATCTATGCGGGTCCGTTTTGACCCGAAACACCAAAGATGTTACTATTGTTGATAATTTAAAATAATAATAAAAAAATAAAAGAAAATTTTGGTAGGTGTACTCTAATATTAGTTTTTAACAGATTTACAGTTAATTTATACTCATTCTATAAGAAAAAAATATATATTTAGTGAATTTAAACAGTTTTCGCAATCAAAAACGAGTGGTATATTTTAAAATACTGTGTCTGTGGAGCCAACTAAAAACAATTCACACACTGGTGCCATTTATATGAATACATACTAAGCCAGCAATTAGCTAAAAAACAAAATTTGAAGAAAACTGGTGATTTTAAGCATTTTCAAGCATTTTTAAATCACGGGTCCAAATGGACCCGCTAACACCACAGGTGTAAACAGGTTTCTAACACAACACAAGGGTTAATTAATTTACTTGCACAATTGCAAGAAATCAGACTTCTCTCTCAAAAAAAAAACTATGGTAAATATTTGGGAAAAAAGGCACTGCTAATAATTTAGTTGACATTGAAATGTCTCAAAATAAAACATAACTCTTATTTTATTTTATTTTTAATGTGGAACATATAGGTTAAGTCTGATTAATTTAGCTTTTGTAGTACTTTAGTCAAGAAACGACGGTTGTGGGGGTGAAATAAAAGAGAGATATAACAAAACTCTCTAATCTCAGATTAAAACAGATCCCCATGGCAACTCTTTGCAGTTCATGGTCACTGTAATAAATATGACAAGCTGTACCCTCGTGTTAAAAGTAAACAGCAGTCAAAGAGGGGGCGGATGATTCTGTATTCACAAATCATCGAGCTAAAGTGCTCATTTAACAAAGAGAGCCCAATGGAGGGTGAAAATATGACACCTGTAACTGAGCCGTACCAGTGCCCGTGCCCGCTTCAGCTCATTAAGCTTCTGTTTCAATTCCACAGTAAAACAGTTTTACTTGATTTTATCCTCGCAGTTTTCACCTCATAAAAGCAGACACTTGACAGATGGCTTCAAATATTCCTGGGAGTTTCAAGTGGAAGGTGCTCAACATGTGCTTAATTACAATCTGATCGTCCTTTAGGAATAAATAAATAAATAACCCATCTAAGTAATTGTTAGCTGATTCTTTGGAGGGTGGTGTTTTTTTCTAAAAGCTCAAAAGCCCAGTGAATCAAATGAGTCATCTGCCTCCGCAGAACACATACAATGTCTATAAAAGCCCTGACTGTAGCAGGCTTTTAATCTAAATCAAAAGATGCCGGGTGACATTTTTGATTGAGTACATTGCTACGAAATGTGATTTTATTTTAGGAAGGAAGCTGCTAGCACCAGGGGGAAAGAAGGGAGACCTATAAGATAATCGATCCTTTACATCTAAAGTAAGTAAAGTAATTGGCTTATGTTGAGTCTGACATTATTAAACTGCATACAATAATAAAAAATGAAGAAATGATGGATGCGGATAGTCTGAATGTTCACAGAAAATCATTGAGAAGATATTTTGAAGATCATTGGAAATCGACGGACACATGATTGACCCATACTTAACCCTTTGTGGCCTGAGCCGATTCAGCCACAGCTAATTTTACATTTTTACTTGCTCTGGAGTCATTTTTGGGTGTATTTTTTTTCTGTATAGCAATACAGTGGCAATATGTCATATATTAAGATATCTAAATGTTTTATGGCAATTAATCGCATGATTAATTTAATAATGCATTCAAAATATGTGACTGGGTAAAGAGAAAAGGATTGATTAACAATTCTAGTATATAAACTCACATGAACACCCTTAAGATATTGAATCGTTATTTGTTTCTGGCTTTTGAAGCTAAATCTGCAAATATATGCATACGTTTGTCAATAAGAAAGTTACTGAAGAACGTGCCAAAATAATCTATTAAATTAAATATATTCTAAATAAATTCTAAATTCTGAGAGGTTTTATAGCTTAGTTTTTGAGATGACAAACAAAAGACAAAATGGAAAAACATGCATTGTGCACAATTAGTAGAAAACAAACCGTGATCATCAAGTATTGTTTTGAATAAAAATATATGTATAATAATAATATGTATATTATTTACACATTTTTAAAATGATTTTATACGCTCCCGTACTCTAGATGGCGCATATGAGTTGTTGTGAAAAAATATAGACTTAACAATAAGATTAAGGGGTAAATAATATATGTTTGGGGATGAATTCTTGAATGTTTACAGGATAAATTACGTCAAATTTATAATATTTTTATCCTTAGTTCTTTTGGACGACTTTTTAGTATCTTATCTCGTCTGCAGTCAAAGGAACTTGAAGTGCACTGGAGCAGAACCCTGTTACCCTGAAAAGAAATAAGCAGGTAAACAAAATGATTGAAATTGAATTTCGATACATACGAAACACACATTAATAAATACACCCTTTTTATCCGGAAAACAATATATGAGTAAACCAAACCAAATAGCACCCCTAGTGGATGTACAGGTAATTGTCTGAGACAAAAACTGCATGATAAAACCTTCTGCACCTATTGTACAACATATATAGGATTGATAATCACTGATAAAGCCCATAGAATGGTCTTTATGAATGTATAAACTGAATTTATTGATTTTGAACATTTTGGTTAGTTGCCCTTTTTGGTTTGCTTTCCACTAATAAAAAGCTGCATTTAGGTCTCCGTGAATGTAACACACTGTTACAGTCTGAGCACTTAAAACGAGATCAATACAGAATGGAACCATCTCATCTTCTTTCCTCAAACCCATTTGACGGAGCCTGTGAGGAATGAAGCATAATAATGGCATAAATCAAAAGTAAAGCTTTCCTTCGGGCAAGATTAATCTCACTTTGCTCTCAGTGTTAAATTATGCATCTAGGAGAATTATAGGATGAAGATTATGAAGTTCCCATTTTGAAGCAAACGTCCACCTCCCAAAGCCATTTCTGAAACTCCTAACATGATCGATGATGTCAAGAGTCAGCACTTTCATTCGCCGTGTAAAAGAAAACGATGTGCATAGTGTTCATCAGGTTTGGGCATTAAATAAAACGGAAAAGACATCACTGTCTCCGCTCTCCATCCATCAGCCCATAGGTGCATTGTCAAGCACTCTCTGGTAAACCGTAAAACTCATTTTACGGGAAAACATCTTTCACGCCACAGGTCTGTTGAGTTCTAGACAGAAAACAAGGGCTGGAACTTGTTCTCATTGAGGCTTAAAATTAGAAGTTGACTTTCATCTGATGGTACACATATTCAAACCTCTGCAGGGCTCTTTCCTTAGCAACAGGGGAATCTTGGTTTCTATGGATATGTGCCCTTAACAGGACAGGAGAAAGATAGAGAGAGAAAGGGACACCGGTGTGTGGGCGAAGCAAACACGATCCCAGCTGCCTCTTAACTTAGCAACCAATCATTGCAGATCTATATGTATACCGAGTAATGACAGGAAGTCCATGAGATTCGCTGTCGATCTGCTACAGCTTCTGCTAGAGTTTGTTCTTTCTGCAAAAAAGAATCTGCAGCTGTTTCACTTTGTTATTGTGAATATTTCAGCACGCTACTTTCATTCCAGCGCCATGTGAAGCTCTTTCTTAGAAATGTGCCGTTGCTCTCTGGGGACTCATTACCTGAAGAATATGGGAAATGAAATTATTCAGGAAGCAATGGAAGATGGTCGATCTCTAACATGTGCTTCGTTTTTTCAATGTATAGTGACTTACTGTCACACTCTGTTCCCTGTTCTGTGTCACCTGTTACTCATTAAGTCTCATTATGTTCACCTGTCCCTTGTTATCCTGATTTCCTTATCACTTCTTTACAATTTTGCTGTTATAAATTACCACAAACATTATTTCATTATTTTAGTACAAACCAAGCTTCTTTTACATTCACAATATTTCCACAACAAACCTGAAATTGTACCAGAAATACAATTCTAGCCATTAAAAATAGTAAAAAAAAACTGAGAACTAAAAATCAAAAGAGTAATAAACTGTTCCACCCACTTTTTGTGCCATTGTGCTTTTTTGTGCCAGATTTTTGAAAACACAAGCCATATCACAGGTCTTGTACTTCCAATGGTTATCCCTTCTTTTCAGCACTAGATGGCACTCATGGAATCGATTTGGGGTCTGTAATATGAAACTGAAAGACAATTATACATTTTACTAATTAATTAGTCTTATAGCATTGTGCTTTCAGAAGCGCTTGATAAAATCTCTTCTGTGCACCACAACTCGGTGCTTGGTTGGATTAGGTATTGCAGCTCGTCCAGGGTGGCACATCAATGTGAGTTGTGGCAAGAAGGTTAGTGTTGTGTCCAGAGCATGGAGGTACTACCAGACCAGAGACATGGAGGAGGACAAAGGAGGGCAAAAACCCGACAGCAGGACCGTTACCTCCAAATTTGATCAAAACAACAAAAAATTGGCCGTTCTAACATATTAAATTTTTGTTATATCTCCCAGAAATTGTTGTGCATCCCAGTAGATCAGCAGTTTCTGACAAAACAAACATGCCACGTTCAAAGTCACTTAAATCACCGTTTTTTCCCATTCTGATGCTCGGTTGGAACTGCATCAGATCGTCCTGACCATGTCTACATGATTAATGCATTGGGTTGCTGCCATGTGATTGGCTGTTTAGAAAATAGCATTGGACAGGTGTACCTAATAAAGTGGACGGTGAGTATATTTGCAGAGTACAGGAACAGAAATTGTAAATCTGTACTTCTCTAAAGGTCAGAGTAATACTTCATCAACAAAAATAATGAGGTATCTGCAAATTATCTCTAGAGCACTAGATATTTGTCCCCTGGGTGCCTTTATGTCTGCCTCCTAATTCAAGCTACCGCTGCTTACACTTTGGGCTGTGGAGACATAAACTGAGCGCCATTACAGTGCAGCTCTCGGATTTTCTGATAGCCTTGCGAATGCGCTGCTGACTTCATTCTTTGGTCTCCGGGATGCTCAATGAGCTCCTTTATCAAAGCCATGAATGATCAACTAGTGCCTTTTCACCAAAGCAGTTGCCCATCATGGTCTTCCTGTTCAACGTCTTTTTTAACTGTTGCCATGCAACAAACTCTAGGCAAAATAATAATTTATTGAAAATGCCATTAAACTGCATACATTTCAAAAGACCTACCTTGACCAAAAAACACTGAAGATGAGCATAACATCACACAACACTTGAAAAATCTCAAGGTCTTGATTTACAAGGTTTGAGAGAATTTATTGGGTTTTATTCTAAAGGTAAACTTTCTGTCAACATCAATCGGGGGAACACTGTAAACTATAAATCAGACCATTTCCAAGCAGCACCCTGAATTACTACCATAACTGTCTGAGTTTCACAGCCAGCCTGGACATCATTTTAATGACGCCATTAAACTAAGACTGGCTCGGACCGGTTCTTTATCCAAGGAAAATAGCGAGATGATATTTTAAGATATCAGTGCACCACAAACAATTTACGATGCACACAATAACCAATTCTGTGTCCCTTGAGGCCATGTCCACACCCACTGCCTGACCCATGCTGACCCTTTAATCAATTTAGCCCCATTTCCTGATGCCACCAGCACTAAGTGATTGAGTTATTTCACTGAGTGCTGCTAAGAAAAATGAGGGGTGGGTGGTGGGGGGTGATATGAAACTGCACATAAATTATTTGTAACTTGAGTATGTTATAAACATAATTTCATTAGTTGCTGTGTTCAAACTAAATAATATCACTTTTCTAATGCTTTCTTTATTAGGACTTTTAAACAGACTATCATAATAAAAGTAGACAAATGGTGTCTTACTAATGCTAACATGAGTTAAGCAAACCAATATCCTAACCCCAACCTACCAACACCTGTCATTAGGCAAATGTAAAAAATAATACATCGTTTAGCAGATGTATATGATGTACAGTGTTTTTTTGTGCGTTTCTTGTGCTCATCATAAAACGCAGCTGAAGAGAAATTAGGTGAGGCATGCAGTTCTTTTACCTCATGCTAGGGGGCGCTGGTACTCCCAGTGATTACGACCCCTAGACTAAAGCGTAACAAAAAGCGTAACTACTTTATTTACTGGCAGTGAGACAAAGAGACTTTCAAAAGTAAAGAAAAAAAATAAAACACTTCTACAAACGAGTTATAATTTTTATGCCAAAGGGAGCAGTGACTTTATTTGTAAGTAAACGCAATTCGATAATAGCATTTATTTGGTTTAACGGATGGATAGGGAACAGGTGCTAGCCCTGATTGCTTCGCCCGAAATTCATTACACAAATGTCACTTAAATAAATTTGGTGTGTAAACACAAATTTTACATGTTTTCGATCACAAACACCTATCACTCGGTGTGGCACGTAGTTCTTCTGCCTTATGCTAGGGTACGCTGGTGAACCCAGAGATTATGACTCCTTGACTAAAGCATAAAAGAAATTGAGGTAGCAACTTTAAAGGCTGCAGCAACTTCAACTTGAGAGGCTTTTAAAACCGAAGAAAAGCAACACTTCTACAAACAAGTTATTTTCTTACAATTCTTTTCTTCAAAAGTAGATTTTTTTGGCTTTACCCTTTGCTTTTTTGTGTAATGTATAGATAGGGAACAGGTGCCAGCCCTGATTGCTTCACCCTAAATTCATTACACAAATGTTACTACAGGAAATTGGGTTTGTAAAGACTATTTTCTCATTGACATTTATTGCATTTTATTCAGAAAGCACCAATCACAAGCGGAGCTGGCATTGTGATTAATGTTGGATTATTTATGCTAACAAACACGGCACACGGTGAGGAAGAGTGAGCTATCCTCCCACTCGTTGCCTGAGGATTCCACCTCTAGATCCTCAAATAATATGACTTTTAGGATTTTGCAATATCTTCACCGCCCACATCCTCAATAATATCCCAATTATGAGTTTGGTTCATCGGTGAGACGTTAAGCTTTATTAAACCTATTTATGATACCTGCGGATTTAATTGCTGCAATTTCCTTCAAGCGTTTGTTTACATGACTAACAGTACTCCATGTGTTCCCACAAACACATGCTCCTGGGGATGTTAAAACACTCGCACTAGAAAGAACACTGGTGTCAGGGATCTTTGCTGCAGCTAGTGTATTCAAGGGATAATCTGATCCTGCCCTCGGTAAGCATTTCTTGCGAGGAAAACACCCCTCAGCAGAAGAGCCCAACGCTTCAGGAGAACATTATTTGTACCTTAACCTAATCCCTGAGAATTGCTTGTCAAGATTTGGCTTGGTTAAGTGTTCCTTAATCCAGATATTATTTGCCCAACCTCACAGGTTGCTCCAAGACCTGTATGACTTCATTACATATTGGTTTTGGACGATGAAACTGAAACGCTAGTAAAAATCTGCTTTTATAGAAGCCTGGTGGAAATAAATATCCTGTTTTACCCAAAACATCTCAGCTGGCAAATTTAATATCATCTATTGTTCTTTGAACATTTTTTTTTTCAACCTGTTAAGGTTTTAAAGGTTAAGGTGTTGTTTTGGAAGTTCACCAATCTGTCAATATCATTGAATAAATGTTGTGTCGCTCCAATTCAAATAAAAGCAAACAAGCGGAAGCCCCTTGCTTTCCCTTTTGACGTGTAACAGGAAGTGACCGAGGCTGCAGTTCATAAACTCACCACTTGAGACTGACTTCAGCAGTGAACAGGTTCCAATCGGCTTAAAACGCGCTACTTTACTGAAACAAAAAACCTGGTTCAATAATGTTTTTCAACATACAATGCTGTGCAAACATTTTAGGTAGGTGTGAGAAAATTCAATATACAAAGAATGCTTTCAGAAATATAAATAATGATTTTATTTTTATATTTTTTTTTTATAAATATACAAAATGCTAAGTCAGAACAAAAGAAAATGTGAATCAAATCAAAATGTGCAGCTATTTCCTGCCACAATAATTTTTTATATGTGCACAAAGTCTGGAATGTTGTAAAAATATAGTAATTTTGGATGATGTTTATATTTGATGTTTACAATTGCATTATTTCTGAACAGTCAATATAAAATACAGAAACTATTAAAGTAAGGCTAAAGTTTGCACAAACTTGGATGTCGGCTTGTAAAAATAAACCAATCTCCATGTCTCTATCATATCCCAAAGCAGAGATAGAGTTCAGAAAATGTGGTTGCTAGGGTATTCTTTTTGGTTGCTAGGGAGCTGTAAGTGATGTCATAACAACGTAGGTTGTTACTATAATTAACATTATCAAATCCACATTTCTCTGTGATGTTTCCGCATTATTTTCAATAGTCATTATAAGCCAATGGTAAATCTTTAACCCCTTCTGGAGCCTGGGGTCAGATACTTTGCAGTGATTGGTCCTTGCACAAGAGTTTGAAGGTTTGAGAAACAGTTTTACCAAATTTGATAACCCTTTTCGTTATGTTACATCTAAAACACAGCATTAGAGTTTGCTTTGAGTTCTTACTTTTTGAAAAAGCTTCTCAAAATGTCATAATTTGGTAAAAAGGGAGAATCTCATTACATTTGAACCAGATGAGGTTTTTGGTGCAGTTGTACATGGAATTGTTCCTCGCAGCGTGTGCTTATGAGGATGAGAAGACACACAATGCTTTTATGTGCATTTTGCTGCGCTCTGCATTTTGGATTTGCTTCTTTTAGGTCATTACGTGTTGTGATGTGTGACTCTAATGGGGTTAGTTGCTATTGGGAAGGAGAAACATAGAGCAGTCATTCCTCATGAGACTCACAACAGATGAGAGGTGGAGAGGGAGACATCTGCTCACAATTTTCTGACATCCCACCGCATTAAAGCACAGCAATTCTCTAAATAAACCACGCTCATGAAAATTCAGTACAACCCCCCTGGTGTGCATTCATGTTACCTCTGCTGTTGCAAAGCTGTGGATTCTGATGGAAATGGGAATGCAAATGTGAAGATTTGATTGCGTACAGATCATTCGTCTCTCGTGATTAAAGACATTTGACGATTAAATCTGCTGTCAGCCAAAGCTAAAAAGGTGAGAGAAAATGACAAAAAAAATAATGTTGTTTACTCCAAAGACAGGATAAATACAAAGTATACATTGATTACAGATGCAATTGTGTTTTTATGTATGTATGACAAAACCTGGAAAATTGTCAATTAAAAAAAAATGTTTTTGTTGGGATCCTTGTATTTTCTGTATCCTATTTATATAAAGGATATATAATCCTATTTTCCTGAGATAGAACAGGAAGTACCACAAACAGGAAGTAGCATCATGTCCAGGACCGTTTAAATTAAGTTGATTAAAATAAATCTTTCTTCTGTTTTTCCTGAGGGAGAGACATGCCTCAGGGACCCCCTTTTGTTTCTCTATGCAGTGTTTTAATGCAAATAAGTGTTTTAAAATGAACAAAGAAGCAATTTATGTTAGCTTCTTTAATCGTTTTAATGTTTAGGTCAAGGAGCAGTGAGTATTAGGTCTGCACCCTAGCGCCCTCTACTGACCGGCCACCATTGTCGCATAAAGCAGGAATCCTGTTCAAAAGTAAATAGAAATATACAACCACTTACATTAACATCTGCATACAAGCTTGAATGTACAATAGACAATTACTGTGATTTTTAATTAATTGTTTATTCCAAAAATACTTACACTTAAAGAGTCTCGTTGCTCACAAGTTTATAATCCATCTCACAAAAGCATAGTGCTACATTCAGTCCAACACTTTAGCTCTATGTAATACAAATGTAAAGGGGCCTAAACTACTTTCATAGATTTCATCCGAGATTTCACATTATTTACATACACTTTAAAAAATGTGGGTAAACATCAAAATTTCAACGGAATCTACTTACTTTGCATTTGAGGATGATATTGGTCCTCAAAACTCAAAGTATGTAGATGCTGTAGTTCCACGGACCTGTTTTGTAACGGCACGGCTCTACTTGGCCCAACTTGGCATGCTTTGAGGGACTTTTCCACCTTTTTCTGTAACCTTTAGCAGACCTGTTCCGGTACCCATTTGGATGAGGTTCTAAAAGCATGCCAAGGTGGTACTATTCTCTGACTGGAAAAAAAATTGTCACAACATCCTGTTGATTAAAGAATGGCCAGTTTGTTGAGCTCACTGATTGGCCAGAAAGATTCACATATGTCATAACTTTTGAGACGTTATAAACCATTAAACAATACAACTTCCTTTTCCTTTTTATTGTGACAATTTCTTTAGATTTTGATAAAATATAGTATGATAAGACAACTTTCTTGAGTGACAAAAAAAAACCTCTCAAAGCCAATTCTGGTAGTTGGTAGAGCAAAACAAAACAAAGCCAAGTCGTGCTTTTGCTCAAATACAGTGGAAAAAGAAGCAAACGTTGAAAAGAAAATGGCCGGAAATATGAACCAAGTAGCCTTTATTAGAATTAAGAAATTAATGCTAGTTGCCACAAAAATCTACGCATTTCCCCAAGAACTTAGAAATGTGAGTTGGCTTTCAAAACTTTAAAATGTAGTTTGTCTTTGTTTTCTCACATTTTTTAAAGTGGAGAACTTATACAGCTTTACTTTACTTGTCCCAACAGTATAACGAATATTTGTCCAAATGTTGTCTTTTTATTTCACAGTATTACAGCACCCAGTGGATCTCCGCATCAACTCAAGACTTCAACAAGTCCTTCATCTTGTTCAAGAGACAAAAGTGAAGGAGCCCTGGTGCCGCTTCTAAAATTAATAGAGCCATAAAGTCTAGCTTGGTGCTTCGAAAAAGCAAATACTTGTCTCCGGATCATCTCGCCTTTGTACATAGAGATCATCAGCAGGGTGGAGAGCACAACACCACCAAGTGTGAGAAGACACAGCCCTGCAATTACACATCTGTCCAGGTGAGCACCGACCCGAGCATTCTCTCTTTCCAAGCGCTCCATCTCCCGAGCAGAAACAGTGTCTGGATTGACTTTAACATCACGCGGAACAGTGTAGGAAATAACAACCAAGGAAATCCCAGTTACTAAAAAGGTAACCGCTCCAATAAATCCATAATCCACTGGCTTTTCAGATGAATCCACCATGAAATCGTCGACAGACAGCAGGGAGCATTCTGGGGCTCCATCTTGGAGATCTTTGGAGGAGTTCCAGCTGAAGTTATCATTGAGGGTCTCTTCAGAAAACAACGGATTGTCTTTATTGTCAGCCACACCCGCAAACGTAGTTTCAAACTGCTCTTCATAACACACCTCCACTTCCTCGTCCAGTCCCCATTCACTGAGCTTGCGGGCGGGTTGATTCGGAGCAGCTGTCCATGGTGCTGAAAGCATGTTGCCCTCATTAACATTCTCCTCCAGATACGCTTGGCAGCTCTCTTCAGTGGAAATGGCCCTTTCAAACGCACACACTGAATCCTGAGTTTGCTGGTGTTTTAGGCACCAGTTAATGTGATTGGTTTGGACGGTGTCTTGACCACTGTAGAGAACTTTGAAATCGGCCATTTTTCACGTTCGTATCTTCATCTCAGAGCTGGGTGACGATGGCATCTCTGCTGCATCAACAAGAAGACTCAGATAATGGGCCGCACATATACTGCATTTTGCATTTAACAGAATACTATGCAAACACTTTAAGCGGGTGGGAAAAATGCTGTAATGAAAGAATGCTTTCAGAAATATAAATAACAGAAAAATCTACATCAAATTGACATTTAGTGATGTATTAGAAATTTGTATGGATAAACTTGTAAACTTGAAACGCATTACTCGAAGGTGGTGCAATAATGAGGTGAAAGTGAAGCATGGTGGAAGTTCCTTGAACATTTAGGACTACATTTCAGCAAATGGAGCTGGGGATTTGTTTGATAAAGTTACATCCATAGTAGATCTGGGGTTATTTCACCAAGATCTCAAGAGTTCCTTTCAAAACTATGTGCAATTGTATCTAGAAGAATTGCTGCTGTTTTGAAGGTAAATGGTGGTGACACCAACTATTGATTTTATTTAGATTTATCTTTTGCTCATTCACTACATTTTATTATATAATATTTCCTAAGTTTTCTTCCGCCTTGTTGCTTGTAAACAATGTAATGTTTGTTAATTCCCTCGAGTCGTCAAAGAACATTTTACAACCAGTCCAGTGATGTTAGAAAAACCAGGAAACAAATTTTATTTAGTCAACGATAAATCTATACATTATTTTCTTTTCGACAAAATGGAAATAAAGAAACAAATAATATTGAACAAAGAGTAAATACTTACGTTTGGTGCTGAAAATGAACAGAACCCGTAGTTTTTTATATATGTGTTCCAAAAAGTTCGTTTAGTTAAAAATGTTCCAAAAGTTCCTTTTATTCAAGAGCGCGGGCTCCACATCAAAGCTGAACCGGATACTGCGTTTCCCGCGTTTCAGTCACACAACGTGTTCAGAGAAAGAGAAGGCAGAAAGAATATTAATGTGTATCATCACTTAACTCATTAGAGTCAGATGAGATGTAATAAAATTGCATAAAAGCTGTCTCCTGGAGAAGGTATTCCTGCTGAGCTAGCGCTACTCTCGCCGTTAATTAACCGAAGCTCGTCATGTTCCGCCCGCGCGTCGCGTTCAGGTCGCCACGGCGCTACACGGGTCTTGACAAGCTGCACAGCCAGAGAAGAAAGAGGGAGAGAGAGAGAGAGAGAGAGAGAGAGAGAGAGAGGGGGGCGGGCGTCGTGGGGAGGATGAGCAAACGCTTTCAAGCAGTTCGTTCCTCACGAGAGTTTTATTTATGTGTCGCCCCCTGGCAAAAAACTTGTGGAAGTTGTGTCCCAAAGTAATTATTTTAGGTTACGACCCTTAACAGATAGTTAATATTGCATTTTAGGTCGGAAATAATAATAATTTCGGAGTTACTGATAACATTTCACACAATTTCAAAGTATAATATAGAACAGCTCAACAAATATTGACCCCACAGTTGTTTTTTATATTTCAGAATCAGAATCAGAATGAGCTTTGTTGCCAGGTATGTTTGCACATAAGAGGAATGTGTTTTTGTGGCACTACAATGGAACAAATTCACAAGACAAGACAATATACAGGTAATAAAAAATAAAGTATAAATCCAAATTTACAAAATAGAGATTCTAAATTTGCGAAATAGACATTCTAAATTTACAAAATAGAGATTCTAAATTTGCGAAATAGACATTCTAAATTTACAAAACAGAGATTCTAAATTTGCGAAATAGACATTCTAAATTTACAAAAGGACATTCTAACACAGTATAAAATAAAAAATAGACATAATATATAATACATAAAATAAAAAAACGCCATGGGTCGCCAACGGGACATAACACAGCTGACTGCACAAGGTGTGCGAAAGAAAAACAAAAAAGAAACAGGATCAAGAAAGCCACCACAAATCCCCTTTTCTCTCTTTTTATCAAACAGCTTCAATGTGATCATCCACCAACAGAAAAAAAAAAACACTAAACATCCAGTTTTTACCATTTATATGAAGATTGTCTCCAAAGACTAGTCTTGTATTTTTATCAGAAGCCCCACCACGAGCCTCTTGTGGTTCACTGGCATGATGACAACCAGTGTAGCGTATGTTTAGGTGGCCAAGGGTCATAATCACATTGCGCTTCACTGAAGTTTTCCCTCAATGCTTAACGTTTATAAAGCAACATTCTAGTGGCACATCGAATTAAAGGAGACTGATGACATCACATGAACACATGACATAACTATTCTCCAGTGCCTCTTAACATTAGTAGAACGTTAACGGTGACACTTCTGAGAATCTAAACCAGAGTGTTTAGATATACTCGTCTTTAAGGACCACTTGAATAACCCCAATACTATAGATATCGCCATACGTTACGGTATGGAGTACTTCCCGTGAATCTAAGTACTAATCTGAAGGCAACCCAGTACTAGCAAGGTGTACCTAATAAAGTGGCCAGTGAGTGTATATAAAATATGCTAACAATGCATCCAGGTTTATTATTTGTGGGAAGTGGGAAGATGTCCAACATGTTTGTATCACCAAAACAAAATAGAATAGCGCAATAAGGATTCAGAAACTTCCTTTGATTCAAGAATATAAATTTGAGCATGAAATGTGAAATACTCTTAAACCATAGACAGTTTTTTACGCAGCAGTAATTGTCAGTTATCTTCCATTTAGGCGCCTGCAGCTTAAAGTTGCTTGAAACTTGTAGGAGGTAGATGTGACAGTTTACTTCCCACAGTGTGCTGTTTGTTTATCTGCTGTCATTTCTGCTGATGGATTTCTTCTGTAACAAGGATCAGCTAAGAATAAAGATGGAGGAGCATCAGATGTGGAGGCCCTCTGTCCATTAGACACACAAAAGTGACATTTGGCCTCTGGGAAGTCATGGCAGCCGGTCAGTTTCTCCAACGCTCCGGAGATCTGACAGTGGAAACAACTCACTACAGAAAGGTTTTATACAGATTTTTTTTGTTAGAATTATATTTTTAGGTACCAGATACACAAAGCCAAAGTTTGCTTTTATTGTTGTGCGATTTGAGATACCTCCGATGACACCCGACTGTGCCGTACTGCAAGGCTGGGGGTCTGAAAAGAACAACAGCTCTCTCAAGATTGGCTAGATGCCGCCATTAAACCCACAGAGAAAAGGAACAGTAGAAAAGGAGCATTGCCTTTTGTTTTTTGTTTTTTTTTTGGTTTGTAAAAAAAAATGTAAAAATTGTGAATGAAAAAGATAAAATGATTAGTTCTCTAATCAATCATTAAAGAGCTGTGTTAGCGAAATATTGTGATAATCCGTTATTATGAAGGCAAGATTTAAGAAGGAAAAAAATCTCCAACACCCTGACTTATAGAGCCTAGCTGTGATGTAACTTCCTGTTTGTGATGTAACTTCCTGTTCTATCTCAGAAAAATAGGATTAAAAATATTAGTATAGAAATTATAGAGATACCCCAATCTTTGACTTTTCTTTTTTCATTACTTTTCTTTAAATAAAATGTGGGATTCGACATCATTGCTTTAAAATCTTGGCAGAAGTTCCAGGTTTGGTGTCAACCATTGTTTTATCATTGAGATAATCTTGTGGCCTGGTGATTGCACGTTTAGCATTAGCTTAGCATACATCATTGAATTTGATTAGACCAGTAGCGCACAAAAAGATCAAAGCTTTCATATTAATATCATGGATAAATCTTTTTCTGAGATTAGTGGGAAACTAATAATTTTGTTGGCTTCTAAGTAGCAGTACTCCATTTAAACATAATAATAAAGTAAACCAACAATATATACACAATTCAGTCCCTGCTTGTGTCACAAGACAGAATTGAGTACAAATATAGTATCAATGTGAAATCCTATGCTTCTGGTCTGATTGGACTCCATTATGTATGCTAAGCTATGCTAAAAGTGATCTCAACAGATGTACAGAAAGATGTTTCATGATTAGACACGGACCAAGTTTGAGGATTTTTTTTCTGAATCGTATGCAGCAAAAATACAGGCAAACCTTTATTTGCTGGTATCCACACAATGCTTACTGTAACACTCCGTGCAAAGAGCATTTATGCTGTGGATGAACCCAATGTGACAGGGTTCTGTGAACTGGCAAAAAGAACGGCCAATGTGAAAGCCCCTTGAGTCCACACTTTCCCGCAGCATGCTCAGTTTGACGGTCAGCAGAAGTCACTGAGATTGCAGCAGTGCATCAAGGGCTCAAAGCATCCCCAAGGTTTATTTGTGCAGCGGATTGAGGCACTCGTGAGAGCAAAAGCATGTAACATTCTCTTGGATGCGGGGTTCACTCACCGTTCTGCAGATATCCAAATACTTGTAATTTCTCTCCCACAGTCTGGAAATAGCCCTTACAGACTCCTAGAAAAAAAAACTGTTTGTCACTGTTCAAAACCTTCAAAATCTTCATAACCAACCGAACCATTTTTGATAAATGCACGGACTTTCACTATTCTATAAGAAAACTCGTAGTCGTAGTGGTTGTTGTAGTAGTAGTAATCTTAGTCGTCGTAGTTATACTCAAAGTCGTCGTAGTCATCGTTGTATTAGTAGTTGTCATTGTCGTAGTCGTACAACTAGAAGTAGTCGGAGTCGTAGTTCTCATAGTCCTAGTTGTAGGCATCGTTGTAGTAGCAGTAGTTGTAGCCATAGTCATCGTTGTCTTCGTCAAAGTAGTAGTCAAAGTCATCATAATTGTAGTCGTCGCCATCGTCGTTGTAGTAGTAGTAGTTATAGCCTTGGTCAACGTCATCTTCGTCATAGTAATAGTAGTAGTTGTAGACATCATAATCGTAGTCGTCGTTGCCATTGTCATTGTAGTAGCAGTAGTAGTTTTAGCCGTACTCATCGTCGTCTTTGTCGTAGTAGTAGTAGTTGTTGTAGACAACGTAATCGTAGTCGTTGCCATCCATCGTCATTGTAGTAGCAGTAGTAGTAATAGAAGCAGTCAGTCATAGTCATTGTAGTTGTTGTTGTTATAGTAGTAGTTGTAGCCATAGTCATCGTCGTCTTTGTTATAGTAGTAGTCATCGTAATTGTAGTCGTCCCCATTGTTGTTGTAGTAGTAGTAGTTGTAGCCTTGGTCAACGTCATCTTCTTCATAGTAATAGTAGTAGTTGTAGACTTCATAATCGTAGTCGTCGTCGCCATCGTCATTGTTGTAGTCGTAGTAGTAGTTGTAGACATCGTAATCTTAGTCGTCGTTGCCATTGTCGTTGTAGTAGTAGTAGTAGTTTTAGCCGTACTCATCGTCGTCTTTGTCGTAGTAGTAGTAGTTGTTGTAGACAACGTAATCGTAGTCGTTGCCATCCATCGTCATTGTTGTTGTAGTAGTAGTTGTAGCCATAGTCATCGTCGTCTTTGTTATAGTAGTAGTCATCGTAATTGTAGTCGTCCCCATCGTTGTTGTAGTAGTATTAGTTGTAGTCATTGTAATCAGAGTCGACCTGGCCATCAGTGTTGCTGTAGTAGTATTAGTAGTAGTAGTAGTAGTAGCAGTAGTAGAAGTAGTGGTGGTGGTGGTAGTACAGCATAACCTGATCCAAAAGACACCCACCGATGAGGCCTGTTCAGTTAATGATCATCTACATCTCTCTACATTATTATGAAGAAACACACAGCATCCTTTAGGAATAATGTTAACATCAGGAGAACACTGGGAGTTTTCCAGGGGCCACAAATGTTGTTAGCTGTCATAAATCCCACAATGCATTTACTGTTGCTTCAGCGTGGTCTGCCGAGAGAGTTCATTAAGAGGTGGTGGAGGGTGCCAGGCCTTGACTCATGACTCTGATGAAAACCACACAGCATCAAGCTTTCTGCTGAGAACCATTAAAAGAGGCCTTACTGTAGCCCCAAAACCAACCTTATTCCACAATCCACGGCACTCACTTAAGCGTAAGCCGACAACAGCCATGGAATAATAACGGTGAAATGTTCATATTCGAATGTTTACAATATATACATGTGTGTTACATATTGTTGCTATAAATGGTTGTTATTTTTCTACTATTTTCCTCATATTCTGGACATTTTTATTAACTTTTTTTGCAACTAATTGTAACAGGGATCACCTCCAAACCTCACCTCAATTAGACAAATTTCGCCCCACGTTGTAACGTCATTTACCATGGTCGTGACAAACATAAACATGAGTCATCATAGAGCAGTTCCATAAATCGACACAGGGTGGCAGCAAAGTACAAACACTGAGCTGAGTTTCTCAACTGTCATGCCTGCATTACTGCTACCGTATGCCAGACACTAAACATAATTTGCATTTAAAGTAGTTTACATCTTCAAAGAAAGATAGAGCATTAAGATGTATCAAAATTGCCTTTCTATCACGCAAAAGATCGTATAAAGAGGACATGCCTCAAGCAGCACTGGTTACAAATGAAAGATGTAAAAATGAAGATCAATCATGTTTGAAGCAATCGTGATATTGTCGCAGTGGTGCCACTCCAGTAGTTAATTGGGTTGTGAACCCCTCTCTCAGTTTCCCTTGGATACAGACCCCTAAATAAATGCTGAAGTGGCTTGGCACGAAGTGGTCTCTCCTGTCTGTATGCCATAAGCACAGTTGGTGAGGAGGAGAGCTCTGAACGGAGCAAATGTGCTGTCCCACATGAGTCAATTAGTCTTACAACAAAGAATTTAAGAAGCATTCTTTGGCTGATTAAAGCTGCCAAATGGTATTGAGTAAATAATGGATAAACTAAGGAGAAATGTCACGATTTCTTACATAACCTGTAAAAGTAAAAACATGTAAAAGTAAAAACATGTAAAAGTAAAAACACTTCTGGTTTTATAATTAAATGGACACATTTCCAATGCCACTGGAAATATGATGCCATTACGGGATTTGTTTTCATCAGGCAAAGTGAAGTCAGGGCCCTTCACAGAGAGAAGTTTCCTTCATTCACTCTGTCATGTGTCGGCTATAGAAGCACTTCGTCTGAACCACAAATGAGCATCTCCCCTTCACTGCAGCATAGAAAGAATTCAAATCTAAAGAGGATTGCTAAAATGTGTTCACAAACTTTTGTAAAAATGTAGGTTAAAACTGTTTTTGTAAGCTAAATGGATTGGTTGTCAAGGTAGAGTTTTTGGTTGTTATGGGGCGGGAGGGGGGATGCTGACATACTAAAAGTTACCTGTGCCAATATGAGTGATACTAACAAACCCCCATGTCTGTAAGATTTTTCTTAGTTGAGATAGTGACACACAAAATTGGTTGCTATGGAAATTAGTCTGGTTGCTATGGAGCCGTCATCGACATAACATAATGTTACCTTTATCACTATAAGTCCTACAAAACAACTCTGAGCAAAGCTGAGACAGAGTTCAGAAGATTTGGTTGCTAAGGTTAGCAGTTTGGTTGCTAGGGTTACTTTGGTTGATTTTTTATTTGTTACTAGCATAAACAAAACACATTTTTATTTGATGTTTCATCATGAAAAATATCAAACTCCTTTTAGAGCCTGGGGTTCAAATACTTTCGCACAGCGATTGTATCGTATGTTCTTGCACAGACTGATAACCTCCACAAGTGCGGTGAGTTTGAAGCTTTTAAGAGGGTCTTACTTTGAGTTACAGTTTTACAAAGTTTGACCCACGTTAAGTCAATAAAAAATTTCCCAGCCTTCTCTGGGATTTCCCAGAATTCCTTTGGCGGTAACACTCCAAAACGATGTAGCAACTCGAGTAAGACAATATGTTCTCAATGCACTGCTTTTACAGATTTCTGAATGTCGATTGATCAAAGTTATAACGACTTCTTGTTTATGGCAAGCCATAATTACAATGGCAGCATGGTGGTGCACTTGGTAGGTTGCCAGTACACTCTCAGCTAAAAGGTACAGGTACAGCGGCTATGCAGGCGTCACCAAAACCTAAACCTTCATTCACTTTTATGACACCAGCAATGCCATTTGAAGCTTTACTTTTACAGTAGTGCAACGACACGGCAAAACAATCAAAATGAACAAATCTTTGAATTTAAAATAGCTCTCGGCACAAATAGTAACAGATGGATGTCGGATAACAATAAAACTGAAAATGCACCTCTATAAAGGACTTTTTTTTTTAATTCCTCTAAATAAATGTCTTTGAAATGGTCTTTTAATGTGCTACAGAAAGAGAGACATTTGGTGATTTACACAAATACACCATTGACTCAAATCACTATTTGTATAAGTACAAAGTCTGGGTCTTTGAGGATTATTGTGTAAATAAGCAATTATTCCAAACTGGTGCTCATGCAGTAATGAACCGACAGAGAAAAAGCTGTGTAGGAAGATTAAAGCTGACAAACTCTGCTAACAAGGTGAAGAGAATGTTTCTTGTTATGGCAAGAATACGTACAACAAAGTAGACACTGAGGTCTCTTTTGCTCAAGTTGACGGTGCACCAGACATCGTTCCTTGAACGTTTAGGGCATTAATGGTGTTCTCAGTGCTGAGAAAAACAGGTCTAAACTCATCCGTCATGTTATGCCATCAGGGAGGTGTCTGATTGACCACAAGTTTAATCTCCAGCGTGTGACAATGACCCCAAACACACAGACATTAATCTTCAGCGTAAAGAAGAACAATAAGAACAGAAACTGATGCCATTGCTCCCATAGAATCCTGGATAACATGAAGAGAGACATGATCTGTGGTTACTTCTTCAACCTGCTGAGTTTCTTCAAAAACTTTGTACCAGTGTAGTTTTCAAAGGTCAAAGGGTGGTTGGACCAGATATTAATCTATAGTTTCTTAAAGCTTGCACAAATGAAAAAACCATTGCACAGTACTAAATGTGCTAAATACTTTATTTAGATTCCATTAATATTCCATTTTAATTCTTATCAACGTTGAAAAGTATAACCGACCTTTCCTAAATTTGCTTCAGAATTTTTTGTTTTGGTCTAAATAGAATGCATTTTTTTTAAAGACACATTTTAAAGCAGTTTTTTTATTAGACAGGATGGCGACCCTTCAATTACGTGCGTAAAACGCCCCTTTTGGGAGCTCGCGCGTCAGCACCGTCAAGCAGGAGATCCATCATCTGATCCCCAGCAATAGCAGAAAACACACCTGCCTTTGAGATATTCCACCAGTATCACCAAGAACTACCTGGAGTCAACTCAATCGATGCGAAGGGGTTCGAATTAACAATATTTCACGAACTGCTCATCTCTTAGTTTTGGTACAATGGAGAACTTCACACACTTGAACGAGACTCTGGAAACTTGGACGGGCCACAGTATCGAGTACAAGGTGATCGGCGCGCTTGTGGTGTTCCTCATCTGCGCTCTCGGGATGGTTGGAAACGTGATGGTCATCTTGGTGGTCCTCACCACCAAACACATGCGGACCCCGACGAACGGCTACCTGGTCAGTTTGGCTGTGGCAGACCTCATGGTGCTGATCGCAGCGGGTCTTCCCAGTATAGCGGACAGTGTGTTCGGCTCGTGGATATTTGGGCACGCGGGGTGCCTGTGCATCACATACTTCCAGTATCTAGGAATCAACGCGTCCTCGTGCTCCATCACCGCGTTCACCATCGAGCGCTACATCGCCATTTGTCACCCGATCAAGGCGCAGTTCTTATGCACGCTCTCCCGTGCGAAAAAGATCATTTTTGGAGTTTGGCTTTTCACGTCGATGTACTGCGTGATGTGGTTTTACCTCTCCGATATCCAACAGGTGCCATATAAGGATGTGACCATCATAACCTGCGCCTACAAAGTCTCCAGAAACCTTTACCTTCCCATATACTTTTTTGATTTTGGCATCTTTTTTGTCCTGCCCCTCACCCTTGCCACCGTGCTGTACGGCCTCATCGCGAGAATCCTCTTTCTGAATCCTCTTCCCTCGGACCCCAAGGAGGTTAAGAACGGACACAGCATCTCCAAAAGCAGGAAGAAGCAGCTGAAGAGCTCCAGCCGCTGCTCGAGTACAACTGCAGCCTCCAGAAGACAGGTGAGAGCAGCCTCCAAAGAGCTGACCACACAAACAAATCCCTTTGTTAAAATAAAAAAAATATATATATATATTTCAAACACAACAAACAGGAGTCTAACAGAAGCTAATTCCACATGAGCAGATTGTGTTTTTGACGTTGCTATCTATAGTATATACTGACCAACAAGCCCAACTCTCTGGCTGACAGACAGAAAACACATACAGAAAAAGAATAGTTGAATTTAATTATCTTGATTGTGAGAAACGCTATTTCACTCAATAAAGTAAGAAATAAATTCACAATCATGTCACACTGGACGGGATTTAAACTTGATTTCAAATAAGTCAAATGTGTGCGAAAATACAATTTAATTGAATTAAACAATGTATTTTTAATTCAAGATTGTTTTTTTAAGTATTAGGACTAGTAGATAGTAGATGGAGAAAGACAGAAAGAAACACACCAACAAACTGATAGATGGGTAGTTAGGTAACTGGATGGACAAACAGACAGACAGGTAGGCAGGGATGGAGACAGATAGACAGATAGATAGGTAGGTAGCTGGATGTAACACGCTGGCCAAGTGTTTATCCAAAGTTTTAAATGAACACTTATTCGATTTTAACACTGATTGGGTGTTAATTCAGGTCACAAAGTGTTACATTTAACACTGGGGGAGTGTTTATATAAGTATGCACTTTTTACACCACTAGTGTTGATTTAACACCGAGAAATTTGCTGCATATTTGTTTCCATCTACAATTTTGGAGACATTTGAAAAAAAGTTTTCATTTTCAATGTATTTATGTGGTTCTTGCGCCTGATTTAAGGGATTTTGTCCCACTCCTCTATGCAGATCCTCTTGGCAATTCAAACCTTTTACTTCCTCCCAGGAGTTTCTATAAGATTAAACTCCAGAAAACGGATAGGATTCTCCAGGACCTTAACAAGATACACCTCTTTTTGAGCCACTCATATGTTGCACTTGGCTTTTTGGGACTTTTCAAAGACAGCTAAGGTTTGATCTCAGCGGACCACAGCACTTTCACCTAGTTCTCTCCTGAATCATTCAGATGTTAACTGCTGTGTTACTGATGGTTTTCTTTATGACTATTTTACTATGTTTAGTTCTTGAGGTGTATCTTGCATGGAGCTCTAGACTACAGGACATTGAGACATTGTTTCTTTATTTGTTGATAACTTCTCACCAATATTCTAGGGGTTTACAATCTTACCTCTGACATCTTTGATAAACTCCTTGGTCCTAGCTATGATGGAGATTTCGATTATGATTGGCTACCTCTGTGGATGCTCCCTTTCAGAGAGGTTCTAATAGTAATCCTCACAAGTTAGGGTTGAGGATGGAGGCACAACCTACAGATCTCCCACGGGAAAGTCATTCATTCATTTTCATTCCCGCTTATTCCCTTTCGGGGTCTGCCGGTGCCTATCTCCGCACACATTGGGCGAGAGGCGGGGGTACACCCTGGACAGTTCATCACAGGGCAACATTCACACACACACAATTTCGATTATTCAATTAACCTAATCGCATGTTTTTGGGATTGTGGGGGAAACCGGAGTACCCACGCAAGCACAGGGAGAACATGCAAACTCCATCCAGGAAGGTCACCGGCGAGCCTCGAACCGACAACCTTCTACCTGGAAGGCCACAGTGCTACCCACTGCCCCACTGTGCCACGGGAAAGTCATTAAAGAAATTGGTCAACTGGCCACTTGAAGATTGTGCAACAGGAACTTTTGAACTTTTGACTAAAGCAGGTAAAAATCATGTGTAAAGCCTGTAAGGACCACTGGTGCGCTGTTAAGATGTGGCTACTGGTTCCTCCCGAACATGTATGACATGAGCAAGCGCCCCAGAAAAAAAATGTTAACCTGCCCTAGCTGTAATTTTCCCCCAAATATAAACTGGGATAGACACCAGTCATTCTCTGTGGTTCTTTGTTAAACAATTGTAGATATATTTTGTCAGATAGAAGCCTAGTTTGATCCATCTCTGTGTTTTCCTCAGGTCACTAAGATGCTGGCAGTGGTGGTGATTCTATTCGCGGTGCTCTGGATGCCGTACCGTACGCTGGTGGTGGTCAACTCTTTCCTGCGAGAGGCCTATCTGGACACCTGGTTCCTGCTCTTCTGTCGCACATGTGTCTATCTCAACAGCGCCATCAATCCACTCATCTACAACGCCATGTCTCAAAAGTTCCGTGCCGCTTTCCAGAGGCTCTGCCGATGCGGACGCCACCCTCAGGCCAGCAAAGCAGCCTACAGCGTAGCACTGACCTACAGCGTTGCCAAGGAAACATCAACGGTAGAGAGCACAGGACACTTTTCCACTGAGATAGACGATTTAACGACAACAGACGAGCTGTTTCCTGATAAGAAGCTCCTGTATTCAGAGGACTGTGGCTTTAGGAAGGATTGACGAGTTAAAACTGCAACTCAAAACATGTTCTTCACAAGAAATGGCGGGGAGTAATCTAAAAAAAAAATCAAGTCTACAAAAGCTCACATAAATAGAGGTCGCATTGAATGAAGTGTAAAATGGAAGAGTATTTTGATCCGGTGCTTTCTTTAAGGGGTTGTGATTAATGAGTAGCGTTTTCCCCCCCAAAAAAACTCTGGGAAAAATATGCTGAGACTTCTGCTTTATCCTGAAGTTGTTTCAAGAAATTGACCACTGACTGCTATCTATTTAGAGTTATTTTAAGTGTTAATCTAACAAGATGTTTTAACTGTAAAACTTGTGCTTTTGGACGAGGAGGTTCAATGTATAAAAATAGGAAGATGTCTGGGGCACATGATAATGTGTTCTGCTCTAAGGGCAAACACAAGAGTGGTACATGGACTCTGTGGGAGCAGTTAGAACATCATCACGTGTCTGAATGAACACTCGTAGGAGCAGCTTGACATTATGAGGCCTTAAAGGGATGGAGTGGTGCTGCAGTGACACTATTGTGATGTCTTAGACTTCCACATTTAATCAAAATAGAGTCACAGATGATATTTTCGACTCTTCAAACTGCAAAGTTGACTCCTTACCGAGGAAATGAGTGAGTTTTAAACTCCACGAGCTGTGAAAACTGTGGGTTAGGTTTGGATTAGGGTTGGAAACCTATCAAGTTTAGGTTTCTGAGGAACTATTCTGAAGATAAAAAAAAAAAAAAAATCGCTAAAATAGGTGAGGCACAGTTGTAGACACATTTATTAGCCCCCCTGTGAAATGCACTTTTAATTTTCTCATCAGTGATCAGACATATTTAGATTGAAAAGATTTTTTTCCCAAAAGACCATAACTCTATTTTGAGGAATTTGAGTAAAAAATCTAAATTTTCCTTTCCAGATTTTCATTAAGCCACACAAAAAAAATTCAAATCCAGATATGAATATTTAAACATTTTTTTTTAATTTTTTTTTTTCCAAAATACCATAACTCCATTCCACAAAATGCTATAAACCCAAGGCATCAATACAAATGTTTTTTTTTTTTTTTTTAATGAAAGTGTTCCACGGAGTTGAATCAAGCGGCGGGATCCAGAATAGATCGGTAAACGTTGTCAGAATATTTGTCCGCAGATATTTGAAGCACTGCTCCGAAGCTCAGAGTTATCTGCTGCCCGGTCAAGTGAATCCGCGTCTTGCGGTCTCTCCTTTCAGCTGCTGGTGAATTTTGGACGTCTCCGCTGGACTTTTTTGCCTGTGATCAGCTAAAAAAATAGCCTGATTCTGTTGTAATTATTTAAACCGATTCAAAACTTTTGCGTTCAGCATTTTTTCACCTCCTCAGCACCTCTACTTCTTTGCGCCGTGCTTGGTTTAATGATGTTTTGTAAAAAAACAAGTCAGCCGTTTATCGGCGTCTGCATTACACGGCAAAGTATTGTGTTTTGGAAAATTGTTTTTCAAATACACTTCAGATTTGGCACAAACCCGTTTTGTTTAAATGGCGTTTATCGCGTTTATCTCCTCATTTATATTTGGCTCGTTATAGTGCAGGAAGACAAAGTGTTGACCAAACCAAGTTTTCTTGCAGGTTGCCTTCAACATCGTACAGTCATCTTGATTCATGTTTCCTTCAACTTTTATAAGGTTCCTGGTTCCAAATGCTTCCCACAGCATTATACTCCCGCCTCCATGCTTGACTGTGGGAATGGTGTTCTTTAAGTTCAACGGCACTTTTCCTGACGATGCCTTGTTTACTTCATTTTGTCACTTAATTTGGAGTGACTTTTCGTTCAGAAATCAATCATTAGTTTTCTCTCTAAAGTTTAGCTTCCTTTTTCCTAAACTAAAAAAAGATTAGTTTTGGGACCTTTGCCGTTTTTATTTGTTTCTATAACAATTGTTTTATTGAAGAAACTACAGCAATGCATACTTTTCCGAGGAGTAAAAATCTAGAAAACATAGTTTTTCTCTGTTAAACATCACTTGCAAACTCACCTGTGGGCCAACACATTTGTAATCAAATCTACTTCGATGAAGACAAACTCTTTTCAAACAAGAAACACATCAACCAATGTTCTCTCTTGAAGCTTTTCTACCAGTATTTCAGCAAACAAACTCTTCGTCTGACCTCAGTCTGAACTATAAGTAAAGTAGACGCTGTTGGTTTTGTCCGTTTGTATTTTGAGGCGACTTCTGCACCAATGGTAGATGTGTAAACAGTAGAAGGATGTATTTCTGCTCTTGTGTACAGCTATGTAACAAGGTCACAGCCTTAACATGCCAAACCCTATGTAAGAGGACGTAATGTATTTCCTGTTTTAAAGTGGAATCGCTCTCAACCAGTGTCTGGAGCAACAGGTCCCTCTTGAAAAGCATCAGTTTTCAGAGTTTAGTTCGCTCTGTAATGGTTTCTCAAGGAAGACAAGAAGTCTGAGGATGGATGTAACTTGTTTACACAGTTTTACGCCCTGGTCAAACTAAAACATTTACATAGGCTAATCCTTGTACATAAAACCCCACCCATTTTTACTGTATTTTATCAGCTTTTAGTTAATCTAAGCACCAAAGTCTTAGAACAGCTTCAATGTGGACTCAAGTGGTATTCATTGGTGATTCGAATGCACTGACATGCAAACAAGTTTGGATTTTTTTCTGTCTCAAACTGGACTAAATGTATTTTTACTGGTACATTCGACTGCTTATGTATCCTCAAGAAGTTTCAGCACATTTTCAGCAAGCTCAATGTAAACAAGCACAAAAGCAAGGACGAAATCTTTTAAATGTATTTATTTAAACGTATCTATTTATGTAGTTATATTTATTTATATCAGTGTACTGCTACTAATCCAATCAGATTGATGTTTGAAAATAATAAATTTCTTTAATGTTAAAGTGTGCTTGTACCAAAAAAACCTCGCAAATTAATGTGGTAAAAGTGATCATTTATTACATATGTAAATATTGTATAGAAAAGAATAGTCTCGGATGGAAGAGTGGTTTTAGGAATTCAAAAGTTTTAGGCAGGTGTGAATTACTGTAAACAACAACAACAAAAAATGAATATGAGAAGCGTTAATAAGTTATTTTCAAGGCCCTGTTCCCATGTTGGTGGTATGTGTTTTTGGCTGCAGCTCCTTCATGGAGACCACTTCCCGCCAGACTTCCCTGTGTGTCCTTAGTCTGCTGCACAAGTTTCGTTCGCCGACCACTGCATCTGTGATCCTCAACATTGCCTGTCTGTGCTTCTTCCAAGATCTTAAAAACGACAAACCTCAAACCCTCAGTCTGCTTTGTTGATGCAGTAAAACTACCTTGTGTCTTGTTGCTGCGCCCAATCTTCACTTTGGTATCAGCGTTTTGCTGTCTCAGTTCATGACTAGGTTTCAATCTGTGCGGAACATACACTGATGATCATTAGCAGCTGTTTGGTATTATTGGTGGATCCTACACCTGACTACAATCCTAAAAAATCCCAAACTTTGAGCATGTTCCTCTATATAAATCAATGCTGGTTTAAAGGCAAATGATCACCAAATACTTGATTTTAAATTTAAATATTGTACATTTTACACCTGCCTAAAATGTGCACCATTCTGTACATTTCTACGTTGCTACAAAGAGAAAAAAACGGAATGTTCATCAACCAGTTTGCACTAATGTACCGTGTGGGTGTTTAGTGAGTGAACAGACAAACACCTTGTTTTTAATTACAGTTCCCTGCTTATTAGCCTGGAACAGAACAAAGTAATTTAAACAAACCCTATTAATATGTAAATGAATGCATTAAGAAATCCCATCTGGCGAATTAACCTTCAGCTCTTTGATTAAATTTCTTGCATTTTAAATGTGTGTACAGCGGATGATTATGGCAGTGAAATTAATCCTGGATAATGTAAAGTTATTTCCAGACTGTTGTGTCAACGTAATGGTCTGTCTGTGGGAAAATAGGGTACAATGTGTATTTTGTGGTAAAAAATGCACTGTATATCACAAAACGTTGTGTGTTAACGATGTTTTTGTAAGTTGTCAAAATCTTTCATAACCAGAGAAACCCATACCGTCATTTCTCCTTCCGAAAACAGGTCTTATGATGTAATTATGTAGCATCTATACGGTCAATCAATGGCTGACGAAACACACACACAAGCTGTGTCCCAATCCAGGTTCTGCAACCTTCGGAAGACACAGCTTATCAAGCATCCGGAGCCTGCATCAAATAAATGGCACATTCTGAAAACCCACAAAGTCACCATGAAATTGTGGGAAGAGCGCAACCGATCGGCTCATGTCATCAAAAGAGCTAGCTTTCATTGGTCATTCTCCTTTTGAAAAACGAATCCGGAACAGCAGTGGAAACTGGCACTATTTCCATGGGATGTCTTGTTAATGGTGCCCATGGTTTCTGTCTGAGGCACTTTGTCGCACGAACTTCAGATAAAAATGTTGAATCGTTTGTAGAGGCCAGCATTTGATTTGATGTTTTAGAATGCTTCTAGCATTTAAAGAATCCCTTGAAGTACTTTCCTCAAATAAAATGTTGCATTGCTTGCAATTTGTGTTGATTCTGTTAAAAAAAGAGAGCAAAGCATCTTGGGATATGTGAGGCCACAAAGGATGGTAGTGATGCATGCTCTGATTTCAGGAACGCATTTGAAAGACCCATCGTTGTTTAATCTTAAATCCACCCTTCGAAGGAAGCAGAACCTGGATTGAAACACAGCTATTGTCACTTTTTTGAATCCACGGAGCAATGTTTCTGTAGGAAAAAGTTTATTTGTGTTTATTTATGTAGTGGTGGGGTTGTCTTGCTTTATAATCCCGATTGAATCATTCCAACAAAATAGTCTGAGTGTAATTTGTGAATTTGTCGTTTGTGGAGCAGATTTTATTGAAGATGTTTATTTTTAAGCACAGTTGTAAATAAAACTATGTTTTACTTCTTGGAGACATTTTTTTTTAAGTTAAGGTCTTAAGTTTCTGTATGATTAGTGTGTAATATTTATGAATTCTTGCAAGTTGCTGCTGCATTGTGAAGTGAATCTTCTGTTGGGAACATTCTGAGAAATCTAATAAAGACCACATTGTGGTGGTCCGATGAAAGGACACAGCTGTATCTTAAAGACTGACCTCGGCATTTTGGAAATGGCAGGATCAGCAGAAGTAATACATTAAAAACATCATTCATTAAAAGCAGTGTCACCTTGAACCTTATAGAAGGGGTGGAAGTTTCAGTTTGATTGCTCTTCTTTTCTAACACAAGTGCTTTATCAGTTTTGATTAGCTACTTAAAATCACCATGCACTTATAAATCAATTATTCTTGTGAATTCTGCTACGAAAATAAAAGTTCATGTATAAAAGGTAGCAAATATTGAGTATAGTTTCCACTTGGTTCTCAGAGATCTTTTATTTATCTTTTCAAACGGTTCACAATACAATGCAAAGAGCGACGAGTAATGAATACGGCCGTAATGATGCATAATTGCTCTATTCAAATTAATTGTAGCATTTATACTGCCACATGAAATTAACCCGCAGTAATTGGCACTGATCCAATGCGCCCACATCGACGCCGAGTGATGTGATAATCAACTAGATGTAATAAACTCAAATTAATTTCTGACTCGTTTCTGAAGCATTCTGTATCAGTGTTTATAATAAATAAAATAAATTAGGCTATCAGTCATACTGCATCTACTACAACCCCAGCTTCTTTTATTTTTACAAGATATTTTTCATTACATTACACAATAATTCCACAACAAACCTGAAGTTTTGTATTCTAAAAATACTTTCAAACCTGAAAGTATTTTTTTTAACGGCTAAAATCTGTTGATTCATCGGTTGGTTTTTAGACAAAATAAAAAAAATCATAAATACCCCCAAGAAAGACCAAAACAATTTTTACATTTTATAAAATAGAAAATAAAGAATAGGAGAACCTCTCCTAAATCATAGAAACAATTCTAAGCACTTATTGTGCATTGAGCTTTAAAAAATACAAGCCATTTTACAGGTCTTGTACTTCCAATGATTATCCCTTCTTTTCACCACTAGATGGCACTGATTTGGGGTCTGTGAAATGAAACTAACATTTTATTTTATAGTCATTTTATAGTCTTGTAATGTTCATTTAAAACCATAAAAAGCTTTTTGAAACCTACACATTATATTTGAAATCAAAATCAAACAATAGCTGGGTTGTGTCAATCCTACTTAATTCAAAACAGCCGCTGTGTTTGGCGCGTACAGAGACGTCCAAGGATTAATATTTAAAGAACATCCTTTAAACGTCCTTCTATATAATCTAGAAGTATTGCTGCCTGCTTATGTAGCAGGAAGTGACCTGGTTACCCCCGCAGGCAAACATCCTGCTCTGGTTTATCCATCTAATTAAATGTACTTCTACATTTTCTCATTATTTTTGAAGAATACCATGCACAAGGTTGGATCATTAAAGATATTTAAAATTATTGTTATGAAACTAATGGTTGTCTCACCCATCACAAAGTATCTAAGGTTGAATTACCAACATTCTCAGGTTATACAACCGACCCGAGAAAGAAAATCTGATAAAATTACCATAATTACACAGTATTATAGCATTTATTCCACCATGATAACAACAAATGTGCCGTAATATCATGCTTATTGATTAGATGATGTCTAGACTCTAACAGAACAGAAATGAAAAAAGTAATTATCGAAATCAAACCGTGACATGCATTTAATTCTGCAAAACAACATCAAAAGCTCTTCAAAGGCGTACGAGCAGAGCTTACAGAAGTCTCTCTCCACTTCAGCCACTAGAAAGCCATGTAACTAATTATTCCAAGATGTTGAGAAAGTGGAGAAAGGCCTGTCGCTGTGCTGCAGTCTTCACTCAGAGTAATGGGGTGGTAGAAATACCAGGACTCGGTTGCTAATATCAGTTTTTAGCCTTGCAGCGGGTAAAGAATCTCTGGGAGGCTAATGCTTGCACTATGCAGAATATTAATTGAATCCCTACATTGTTTTCTAGGTAAATATAAATGAAAACCTGTTTACTAATATCTATTTCATGCAGTGTGGGAAGTTTGGCTTGGTGTCCAGAAAGAATCCTTGTTCATATGCGAAATGACTCTGAATCTAATAGAAAACTGATATGGATCACAAAAGATTTATATAATAAAACAATCGCATTTACTCGCCTCAAGCCTATATATAAAACTTTTTTATTGTGTGTGATTAACACGTTTTTTGGCTGCTGTTTTGTTCGTCCACTGAAAAAAATAACTTTCATTAAATAATCAGTATTTGGAGGTCTTTATTTCTTTTTCCTATTACATATAACCTTCATATTAAATTATTTTTCCACAAAGGCAGAACAGGGTAACAAAGCCCCTGTTCTCTTTTGTTCATACATGTTCTCCTCAGAATTAATTATTCTCAAAAGATGGAAATGAACTACTGCAGGAAAAAGGGCCATAATTATGTTAACTTGGCTCCTATAAACCTCATAATAAAGTTATAGTTTCTTTCACAGCACAGAACAAGAGCTTATTTTCTTGCACAGCATATTCACAGCGAGATTAATAGGCTTGAAAATATACTGCTCTTGAGATTAATACGTTCATTTCATACCTCGTTTATCCTCCTGGCTTCTCGCTTTTCATCACAGTTCTTCTCACTTTTTCCTCAAAGCATGTCACGACTAAAATAGCTGTTTATCTTGAGATGCAAAAATACAACCACGGCTAATCAGAACTTTTAAAACCCACCTATGAATGCAAAATGACAGAGCGTATCCGTATGCCCCATTTCACAATCATCATTCAGTGCTAGAAATACATTTGTATTATTAAATAATAAATTCAACTGCTTTAATAAATGAGTGTTTCAAAACACAGCAAATACCAGATTATTAATGTACTTACAATGGGTATTTGTATAGAATGTGCTCGATAAATGCTGGTATTGAAGGAAGTATGCTTTAAAACTAAATATATCAAAATACATCACAAAAATCCCAACAAAAATAAACTATAGCCAAAACATAACGAACCAAACCCAGAGACAAAATAAAACACAGCCCAAAACAAATCAAACACACACAAAAAAAACTCAACAAAACAAAAAAATCAGCTAAACCTCAAAACAAATCTCACCATGACAAACTAAACGAAAAGCACCAAATTTAACAAACTAAACCTAAAAACAAATCAAACTAACTAAACCAAAACCACCACCATAATAAACAAACTAACAAACCACACTATAACAAACTAAACAAAAAAGCCCCACAAAAATCACTAAACAAAAAGCACCAAAATCAACAAACGAAATAACAAACATCAAAGACAAACAAAACAAAAACACAAAAATCAATAAACTAAACCTCAAAACAAACCAAACACCAAAACAACCACACAAAACTAGAGAACAAAACAAATCAAACACAAAGACAAACAAAATAAAAATCAATAAACTAAACCTCAAAACAAACCAAACACCAAAACAAACCAAACACCAAAACAAACCAAGCACCAAAACAACCACACAAAACTAGAGAACAAAACAAATCAAACACAAAGACAAACAAAAAAAAAATCAATAAACTAAACCTCAAAACAAACCAAACACCAAAACAAACCAAACACCAAAACAACCACACAAAACTAGAGAACAAAACAAATCAAATACAAAGACAAACAAAACAAAAACACAATAAACTAAACCTCAAAACAAACTCACAACTAATTTTTTTATTTCGTTTTTTTATTTTAAAAGGATTCAAACAAGATCAAGGTCAAATGTAAATATTAAGTGTGACGTTTGAGATGTTTAAAAAATTGTTACATATGTCAATCTCAAAAGGTAAACCAGAACAAGCTAAATAAACACAATTAAAAAATTCTCAACACTTTGGAAGGAGCCTTTGCCAATTATATTTAAACACAAAGTAACTTACCATTATACAAAACGCATATCTATTTCAAAAAAATGAACATGAGAAGTTGCTTCCCAGTTTTGCATTTGAGAAGCATGCAGTCTTTTAGTAAACACTTCTCTCATGCTCTCCTTTACTCAGCATTGCACTGCTATGATGTCCCTCCCCCAAGAGTGACATACTGATTTTAATCATTTTCTGAAGCATATACAGCTGCTCTGGTGTTTACAGCGAGTCCCGGAAATTGTTTCAGCCATAAAACTCCAACTTCATCGCAAAGTTATTACAGTATTATCAACGTCTCCAGCGTCTCTTTGAGAAACTTCACATTCAGGGCAAAATCTGTTTTACTCTGAAGACAATAACCACAAAAATACATTACAAAACAAGCTCAAGGGTACACTAAAGCATCCCACAACTCAACATAATGCACCACAAAGGCCCTCTGCCACCATAATAATTGGATATAGAGTAGCTTAAGGTTATAGTGCCGGTATAAAGTAATTTTATTCTTGTCCTGGTGCATCAACACATTCCTCACGAGGCTCTCCAGAGCAGATCCAAATCCTTTAGGATCATCCAGATGTAATGCGCACCTTCAAAATGAATATCAGGTGTTGAATTCAAAGAGGGAGCATCTGACAGGGCTTCCCGGGGTTCATAAAGAAATCAGCGCCACAGAGAAGCCTGCTGCTTTGTTGTTAATACATTCAGTCCGCGTCAATCGCAGAGGCTTTTTAGTTAGACACCGACCAGGAGAATATTTGATCCATTAAGCAAATGCATTTCCTGTGAGACTGGTGGTTGCTTTTTTATTTTTCAATCCCACATGACGTCACCCTGCTGCTCGATGGCCATGGTGCTTTTGTTGTTCGTGAAAAGGAGCGTCTTGTTTAACAATGTGCAAGAAAGGAACGCTGGCACACTGAAAATGCCTCTTTTGTGCGGAAGTCTCCTTATATTTCTAAACATACCATCTGTCTTGTAAGAAGATGAAGAAATACCACTTGAGAAGATATATCAACTCCCCTTCACACAAAAGACCCCATTAAAACAGAGGAGTACGCCTTGAACGTACAATAACTCAATAAACTTCATGATTCATCATCCAGAGGGAAAAAAACAACACTCCAAGAGGTTCCAATCTCAGTCTGGGTCCAGTTTAATGGCATTCACTTATGTTGGCAAATAATTGCAGTAAATGTACGCAAGAGCATTTTAAAAGGGCCATGAATTGCATTCAAAAATGCAAATTAATTGGGGGTGTCCTGCCGCACAGAATAGGGAGGGTGTGGGTGTGGCTAGATAGAGGGCACAAGAGATATTCCTGATGCAGCTCCCAATACCACAAACAAGGCAAGGCGATTTCACACATTGGCAAATCAAAGTGATCATCTATGAAGTCGTGAGTGTCGCCCAGATATTCAAATGAGGAATAATCCTCAATTTCGATTTGTTTACATTGACGGTACCTCCTGCTCTTCTGTTAAATTTGGAGGAGTAGCTTCATCCAGTAAAATATCTAGATTATTGGTTGTGCTAAAGTAAATTCTAAAGGTGAGATTTGTTTAAGTGGCCGAAAAGCTATATGCATTAAATTTTCAAAAAGCAATGCAGGTCTTCTATTTTATCTTTTTGAGCCAAAAGCACCCATCAGGACAACGGAGGGAAATTTTAAGTCAATTACATTTAATAGCCGCTATGCGCACACGCACCTCCACTGAGTTGGAGTCGCATCGTCTGACGAACTCAAACTGTGTGGCTCCCAGGTCCACCACTCTCCATGTCTCATGGCCCTCTCCAAAAATTTCAACGTGCTAGTCATTAATAATTAATACACTGCATCTTCTAATTGGACAAGTGAGCTCAGCCTCATGAATAATTATGAGGTACCGATTGGATTGGTATAAAAAAAAGTCAAATTTGTATTTTCAAACAGTAAATTCAAATAGCGAATAAAATATAGAAATGACCAAAAATCGAATCGCTTCTCTTAAAATGCAATCATTCCAGACATATTTCAACCAAAATCTGCATAAGTCATCATCTTGCCTCAATCGTGAGGCAACACCCAAGATGAGTCCGAGTGTGACTTCAAGTGGCAGTTTATGGAATGTGCCTTTACATAAACGTGTATTAAACCCTCATTTTCTAAGATATTGTTATCAAATCTGAAATTACGATTATAAAGCTTCATGCTTTAATTGTGTGTGTGTGTTTTTTTATGATTTTTTTGGCCTTTTTGCTTTCATTCGAAATGATGGGGGCAGCAGAAAGACAAGATAAGTGGGTGGAGAGAGAAGGAGGCTGGGAAACAACGGCAGATTCAGTTCCAAGTTCTCAAAAACAGTGAGAGATACAGATTCTAAAACCTCCAGAGTACCTTCTCTCAAAATAGACAAAAAAGGTTCAAATTTCCATCCAATTTATTTTGTGCAGGGTTTTCAAGTGTTTTAGACAAATTATGCAAGAATGCAAAATGTTAAACGTATATTATGAGAAACGAAAATTAATGATAATAAAAAAGTAATATGGAAAAACTGATATGGAAAAAAGGTAAAAAAAAAAAAACACCATGAAATAAAAAAACCCAAAACATTTGTGTACAAAACGATCAGAAAAACAATACGAAAAAAAAGATATTTAAAAAAAATATTTTTGTTCTAGTGAGGTGTACCTCTCATGACATCACAATGAAATGAATTTAATTTAGGAGTAAAATATTAAATTATAATGCTTGCAAATATATTGTATATTACATGTATATTGTATTGTTGGAATATACAAACTGATAAATGGACAAACACAATTTTCTAGTGCTAAAATGTGCTGGAAAAAGAAGCCTTTGTTGATCTAAGAGCATCATTTGATAATGACAGTCCACTTTCAACAATATCTCCACATGCATTAGAAGAACTCTCATGTCTTCCTCTCACCCGGCCATTGATTCAGATCCAGATAATGAATCCCAACATCACAGGCTACTTTAATCAAGAGCACATGATTTAATCTGAGCCCAGAACAAATAAGGTTCGCGTACTAAACCCGGCGACAGAAACAGGTCTATCTTCAGGCACATCCCTTTGGATCCAGACAAATTGTATTTGAAAGGTTTAAATGCAAGGTGAAGAACACACAAACCACAGGCAAGGCAAATAATAAAGAAAGACCACGGCAAAACCTGAAATTACATTCTGTTGAATTAAAACTTCATTTTCTCGGGCAAGCATCTCAGCTGCGAACAGGAAATGAAGTAAAAGATATGCCAACTGTAAAATAAACGAGAAAAGTGAGGTGGCATTTTAATGATTTGTCTACAAAATCCATGCATGATTTTTTTTAAGTGCATTATTAAACTTAATAGTGACCAAAATGTTAAATATATCAATATTACACATGTAAGCTAATGTGTAGAGGGATCATTTTAGGTGATTTTTTTTTTTATTAGAATTATCTATTGATCCTCTACTTCAATGATATTTTATCATTTTAAATATTCTAAAAACCAAAATGCATTTTACATAACGCACAACATTGATATGTTAAGAGGTAAATCTTTAAATTGTCAGATAAAAGCAAAAAGTGAGAGTTTATCTCAAGGGGGAAATGCTAGACATTAGATTTCAGGAGTTTCTTTTGTGATCAATGAAAAATCCCTTGTGACGTCGAGGAAAACAATTGCCATTCTGCCTTGAGGCTCAAGTATTTTCTGAAGCTACGAAGACTAAGATATCGGCGATCTCAGATTCTGAATGGTCCCTCTTAATAGGGAAATCTCAGGGATAATTTGACTAGAACCATATTTGGCCAACCCGGAAGGAAAACAAGAATTTAAAACAAATTTTATCCTCAAGGAGGTAGAATAGCACTCATAACAACAATGGAGGCCATTTAATGCCTGTTGGCTACCCTCTGGGTCACTTTGAAAGGCCATCAGAAAGACTTCTATTATATTCTCAGTCGTATACACCACAGGACACGTTAAAAGGGTCCAAGAGCTTCCCCTACGACACGCAAGTTATTATTCGTAATTTTCAGGTCTAAATAGACAGAGAAGAGGCCATTGTGGATTTTGCTTTGCCAACTACTTCTCCACTTCCTGTTGCCCTGGATGCTGCTCGCTCATTGGCGTCTGAAGTCTGAATTGGTGACAGCTTCAGGTATTTTGCATGCGAAATATTTGAAGACCAGTCTACAACTCGTTTACGACAAATTAGAACAAATTTGCCTGGGATTTCAAACATTTGAGGGCGATATCTCCAAACATTCTCTGAACTCGATATTAGTCAAAAGGGTCACTAGCTGCGTTTCAATCCACCATTTTGGAATATCGCTTAAAATAAAAGCCTGAATTTGAAATACCAAGATCCGGATACATTTTAAAACTGATTTTATCGGATTAAAAAAAAAAGCGCATAAACTATGATCGAAACACAATTACTGAATAAATCCCAGCATACCGCGCAATAGCAGTCTGAACTTTGAAGGGATGGGGCGACATTTATTATAAACGTTGCGCTTCCTCTACGTGTTCTAAGACACAAGTATGTTATTATATACAAAAAGGGCTTCTCCTAATGCAGCAACCTCCATTTTTCTTTTGAAATTTGGCACCAGTTTATCAGGAAGCGACGATTTTGTTCTCTTGGACTGGTTGGATGGAAACAGTGTTTTGTTCTCAAATATTTTATGCAATATTCAAGTTTTGTGCATAAATTTAGATCGTACCTTTGGATGAAAGCCTGGCTTTTGTTCCGGTGTAGTTTGAGCATTTGATTTAGAGAATTGAAATACATTTCGAGCAAAAACAATAACATTTACAAAGAAACAAGAATAAAATCTTGCAGGTGACTATTTATTGTAATTATCTGTATATTCTAAAGGAATGTAACATACGATTGTGCCCCAGGACATTAGCATGTTGTAGACACAAACACAAATACATAACATTGACATTCCAACACAAAGGAAGTTTCTAAAAGTTGAAATGTGCCGGAGGAGTTGCATTTGCACCAATAAAACCCACTAGCAAAGGTGTGATTTAATCCAGAAGCTCTGCAGGAGAATTTTAATTGTTCACTTTCAGCACAAACAGGTTGTTAGAAGTCAGAACGAAGAGTCTCTCGTTAGTGGCCCTGAATCCAAGCACGGGGTCGTTGGTGTCTAGGTTGGCCACCTGTTGCTTTGCGACCTGGCCAACCTGGCGACCCTCTTTCCGGTTGAATAGTACAGTGTCCACTGGGGAGGGTTGGCGGTAAATGAAGACGCGCCTGAGGCATTCGCAAAGAGCGGCGTACGAAAAGTTGGGGGCACAGGTGGAAAACTTTTTATCACGTTTTGACGCCTGAACATAGCCTTAAACAGAAAAAAAGACATTTAGTGTGGAAGGAAACAGCGCTAAACCATTGGAATAAACGTTATAATAACGTTTATTATATAACGTTAAATAACCAAATGACTGGTTATTAAGAATAACAATGTTTTTGCAACTACAAGGCTTTTTAAAATCCGAGCGCTCCCTAATAGAGGATCTTTGGGAATATAGTTGTTCATGACATGTTTAAAAAGTTGGCAGTGGCATCTTCAATGGTAAACATTGACCATATGCTAAACGTAGCATTCAGTTCAGCTGTATTATAACGGATTTGGCATCAGTGATTTTCTCCCATCTGTTGGGCGTTTACTTCCATGCCAAAACACTCCATTTAAATGCATAAAAAGGAAAAGTGTCAGGAAAGCTGTGATTAACATGTTTGTTGTCTTTTCTCATATTCTCTCTGGTTCAATGAGGCTCATTGGTAAGCAATAATGGATTTTCCCATTCGGTTTAATGCATTTAATAGAACTTTGCAGAATATTTTAGCAGATATTTCCGAATGAGAAAAATTATTTTATTTATTTTTTTGAATTTACAAAAAGACATACTAGCCTTACCAAGAGCGTTAAATGTAGAAATGTGCTCCCAAGCACTGCTGTCGAGATCAGGACGGGGCTGCCAGAGCAGTGCATCAACATCGTGCCGTAAACAGAAAGCTGGCGTCTCTGACGGGTCAATATGCACCGAGAAAAGGAACTGGTGACTTCCAAGGCTCACCTGAAGGTCAGAGAACTGCATGTAAATTATTCAAAAGGATTTCCATAAAAAAAATATGCAAAGTGTGAACAAAAATATCACAACGCTCATATTTTACACTTTAGTTTCAATGTAAATCACATCAAGAGCGCCAAAGCTGTGTTTAAGGCACCATTAGTCATGTTTCCATCTAAAGATGCAAATTTAATTTATGTGCAAAATTGGAAAATCAAATTAAATATTCACCAATTAAGCACCGTTTTTATCCAATGAGTTAAAGGGAACAAAATAGTCACTTCCTGATAAACTGGCACCCAATATTAAAAGGAAAATGGAAGTTGTAAGATGGCGTTGTTTTTGTATAGAATAAATTACATGCGTCTAGAACATGTAGACGAAATGTAATATGTGCAGTTACGTCAACCTTTGGGAACGTAGCCAGTCAAGACAGCTCTAGGTGATAATCCCGAACCAAATTTGATGAAAGACTTGGAAACCAACATTCCAGATGTTGTACAATGAAATTGGTCTGTTGGTTTGTCCATTATTGTCGCCGCATCGCACCCAAGTTCCGACAGAAAATTGCGCATGCATTTCCATCATAGTTTATTTCTTCTCACGGATAAAAAGTTTATCTTACTTAGTTGGTACAGAATCTTTTTTATGAGCATTTTCAAAAATGACGTGGAGTTACCTTCCAGGGTTTTTTATGCGAAATACAAAAATAGGTGAATGAAAACGCAGCTAGAAAGGGCGAGACTCAATAAATCATCTGCATAACTTTAAATAGTTTAAAACACCACATTAAAAAGGCACTATAGACTACGGTGTAAGATTTGACATCTCCATAAAGAGTTCTGTAAGGCTTTGAATAAATTTGATATTCTTTACAATCAATCCTTCATTGAACTCTCAGGCTGTCCATTTTCCCCACGCCTGTGGCAAAAAATAAAAGATCTCCATATATTCCCTCATAAAAAATATCCAATTATGCGGCCACCATCTGAAGAGACAGCAGGAGTGAGGCATCAGCAATGCAAGATGCTGCCCACAGCCGCAAGTCAAACACCATCAACGTCACAGACATGGCGTAAAACATCGCTCTCCATATGAATCACAACCGTTTTCAAATTGTCCTGAAAATGATGACATCTAGGTTTTTCTCTTTGCAGCCAGCAATCACAAAAGATTGAGGCACTGCTGTGCTCTTGCTATGCAACATTCAGTGTATGCCCTTTAAATCTGGTGACCGCTTCGCCTGCTTAAACTCACCCTGTGACAACTACTCTTTAAATCTATTCCTTATAAATTACTAAATGCTCATATTTAATTGATTTGAAACAAACAAGGCGTACTGATATTTTGGAATGCAACTGGGAAGTGGGATTTCTTTTATTATGCTGGCAATCATTGAAAAAAAGTCCCATGTTTAAACCAGAATGTGCCACGTTTAAGCTAAATGGCAAAAGTTTGTGCACAAGCATTGATTCTGGCTTAAAAAGTGCCATTTAAAAGTATTTCATAAGCAAAATGGAATGGTTCCCAAGGTAGAATTTTTGGTTGCTACGGAGGAGTTAGAGATACAAAGTTTGACCCAATGCTAAGTCAATTGAAAATTTCCCAGCATCCTCTGTGATTTCCTAGAATTCCTTATGGAGAAACCCTGTACATCAATGGCATTTAAATGGCAGCTGAAGGGTAAATCGGTCATTCAACCTCACCAACTGCAAAAGTGGCTTCTAGAATTATGATCAATGTCTACATGGCTGCAATCCTCAGTGAGAAGTTCCTGAGATACCCATCATTCACATTTACAGTAAATGTCAACGTTCTTCTTCACATGAGGTTTGAGCTGAAAGACAAGTCCGCTCACAAAAAACAGGACACACGTTCTTTGAGGTCTGCTCCGGCCCCAGCTGAGGCACACAAACATGTAATCGGCATCTCTGAAGAGGTCACCATGGGAAAGGCTCAGCTCTGAGACAGGAGAAAGCGGCTTTGCAATCTGAGTGAGCGAGTGCACTCAGGAAAGGTCAGTGTGTTTCGCTGCATCAATGTAAGTGATTTAGAAGTGAGAGGAGGAGAGGAAATGAAAAAGGATGGAGGGGGCAGGTGGATTTTTTTTATTCTATGGAAGGAGGGAAAAAAAACACCTGAAAGCTTTTACAAAATGCACTTAAAGACAAAAGAACATTCAAGATGAGAAGGTCTTGGGTATATACACAACAAGATTTACACGTGACAATAAGAAGAGTTTGGTGTCATACTGGCTATTAAAAAACAAACCGGGTCCAGCGTCGTGATGTAGTGGACGGTGTGCCGGATACCGCGAGCTTGAGCCCAGAGCCAGTCATCTTCCCCATCTCTCCACACACTTCTCTAACAGTCCTATCTGTTCAATAAAACCAAAAATTCTCTTTAACTAAAAAACATAATCTCCCATTTCTATTCCAAATCTGGTCGTTGTGTCGAGTTCTGTGGTGCAGTGGTTGGGGAGATTGACACGTGTAGAACGACCCGGGTTGGGGTCCCAAACTCTGCATTTTCCCCAGCATTCCATTTCCTCTAATGTATTCTCTTCTTGTCAAAGTATGTTCCTGTTTGTTCGAAGAAAGTAAAAAAAAACCTGGTCAAAACCTGACCTCTCCCAAGTATCAATCACCCCCTCTCTCTCGCTCTCTCTCTTTGAAGTTTTGTGCGTACAGTTAGTATTTTCAGAAATTATAATTTCCCGTATCAAAATGTCTGGTTGTTCTATTTTTTTTTCATTGGATTCCAAGAGAATCACATCCATTTCAGTAGAACAGGGAGCTTCCGTTGCTGTATACCGTTGAGGCTAATCTGATACAATGGCCAGTCGTTCAAATGATTGCTGAGCAGATTATGCTAAAATGTAATACTTGGAAAATCATGTACAGCATTAAGGCATTTATTTTATGCACATATAATAAAAAAAACCAAAGCAAAATTTCAAGCTATTCGTAACTAGACATAATTAGCCTTTCATTCAGTCAAGCATGAATAGCAATAATTCCTTGAACAGAAATTCTTTTTTGAGCAGTTCAAGAACAGAACGTCTTTCTTGTGATTAAACATTGAGATTTCTCGTGCCAAAGACCTATAGAAATCCATCACAATAGGTCTTCATAATATTACAGGCATGCTTTCAGCTATTTCACCTTTAGGTGAGAGATCCCTTGATTGCATGCCGACTGCAATGTGCAAAATGATCAAGCGCAGGAATGTTAGGCACAGCATGAGAACCAGGAGAGATGAATCAATATTGCGCTTTTGCACTCAGGCTCTTTTAAAGAACAGCGTATTTCAGAACGCATTACATCTCAGTATAACACCACTGATCCCAGGCACTTACAAAAAAAAAAAAAAGACTTACAATTGGTCACCAGCCGTTCAAATCTTCTCAAGCTTTTCCTAAAAATGTTCTTAAAAAGTACAGTTTACTGCTGCTATATTTTTACATTTTTTGTTTGAATTAACAGGAAATCAAAGTAATATGCTTTGATGACATGTGCGACCACTATGTAGCTGGAGTAGCTAGAGTATTAGACCACTCCCTAGTAACCAAATTGTTTACCCCAACAACCAATTTTTCTGGAATCGATCTCAGGTTTGGTTAATGATATAGACACACGGTTTGGTTTATATTTTAAACTTAAAGTGACAAATGAAACATTATATCAGGACACTGACCCCTCCATAGCAACCAGATTGTTTACCATAGCAACCAATTTGGCATATCACTATCTCAGCTAAGGAAAATCATAGAGACATGTGGGTTGGTCTGTATTACTCATATTGGACGCATGATGTCCCTGATTCCTCCGTAGCAACCAAAAATTCTAGCATGGTAACCATTCCATTAAACACCATTTTAACAAGCAAGCATCAAAGTTTGGGCACAAACTTCAGCCATCTAGTTATTTCTTGTAATGGCATGACTATGACTTGTAATATTTCTTAAATATTATTTAAAATACTATGTTTATTGAAGATTAGAATGTTATCGAAGCTAAAACAAAAGCCATCAATTAAAGACAATGAGTGAAAAAGATTCAATTGTGATGATCGCTAAGACTCTGTTTTATCGTATAGATGGTCTAGCAACTACAAAACAATTTTATTGGTAATTGTCTTTTTATTTCTAAATTTAATTTGAATTAATTGATCTATTCCTGGGCTTACCACATTGTTAGGCTTGAGAGTTGTGCCATCAAAGCGCATCAGTGTAGAGCTGTCCTCTGGAAACAAGTCACAGTCTTCAAGTTCCTGGGCATTACACGGGGGCTTGTCCTTCTCTGGATTTGGATTCTATCAAGTCAAGAAAGAAAACACAATACTTTTCAGTGCTCACACCACACTGGCTTTAAACTGAATAGAATTCAGCAACTAGGCATATGTTTTCACCATTACGGCATGATAAGGTGAGCAAAACTAACCAGATCTTCTGAGGTGAGATAAGAGAGCTTCTGCTGGAGCTGTGATTTCTGTTCATCACTCATCAGATATTCTCCTCTCCGGTCGCCCAGAACCAGCTCAGACCACAATGGGCCTTCACTTCGCTTTTGGAGGATCACCTCTAAACTGCACAACATTTATATTTAATCATTTTATATATTTAGTAATTTTATTTAAACCAGAACTTGACCACGAGCATGACATGAAAAATGTGAGCATATCACACCTGTCCTCAGGATTCTACACTAGCTTCCAATAGCATTCTGAATGGGTTCACTGTTTATCCTAAATAATTTTAAATTAAACAAGTTACAAACAATTAGTCAAGCTTAAATTCTAACTTAAACCATATTTTTAACAGTTTTTGACATACTATGAGTACTTTCATGTTTTAAAATATGTTTCCTTTTAAAACGGTTTACATTTTTTCTTCTTAAACTTATTTTTTCTTCTTAAAATGCGCGGTATACAGCCTTGGCTTGGTTTTCTGTTGGGTTTGATTATATAATACCTTATTGAAAATTATATACTTTTCCTTTGAGCTCTGTGCACCAAACACTTTAAGTTTGGAACATTTCCAGTTCATTTGAATGGATCTGATACTGAACCTCAATTCATATATGCAATAACATTGTACATGCCGAGGACTGATTGGGGTTTCCATACAAATGCAAATGACTATTACATTAGTAGCAAAAACAACAGACAGAAAACATAAGCCCACGTCTGAACACTCCAAACAGAACACAGCGAGTGTCCGGCTCACACACTCAAGACCATGAGAGGGCCAACAGAGGCCTCTTGTTAAAATCAAGGATCAGGAAACAGTGAACCATGTGTAGGAGGTGTGGTTTGTGTGTCTGGTGTCATAATTAGAGAAGGAAGAGGAGCGGATGAAGCAAAGGATGTGGAAATTTAGATCACATTGACATTAAATGCTCTAATCACGTTTCTGAGAACGGCCAACAGTGGCTCGTGAAACTGTTTTTGACACGAGCGTGGAGTGTGTACAAAGGCATCTCACACCTCTCATGAGCATTCAACAATGTGGGCGGTTGTTCTCCACACGTGTTGCATTGGCTCGCCAAACTCCCCCAGTGCATAGACATTTGTCAAGACTGAATTAGTAAAATAGTGATGCTGACAAAATTCATGAATGCAGTTTTCATGAGAACATACAGTATAAAAATCTGAAATAACATCAAAATAATGTCAATAAATAACACAAATTCATAAAAACAGATCATAAATATTAATTTTCATGTGCCCACAAAGAAGATTTAATGTAGTAAACACAGCTAAATTAAGATTATTATCTTTATGAAAAGATCTTTTAAAGATATTTAAACCACTGTACGTTGAGCAAGGTTTCCAGGGAACATAGGTTTATTTTCACTGCCAAAATTTGTTACCATAGCCACTGAGCTGGGACCAGTAGCAGTGCAATTACCGTACTTGATGCTGAAACCCAATGAACTAATCGAGGAGAACTCTTACATAAACTCTCTGTGCTCTCTTGTAAGCTGCTCAAAGGTTTTTATGTTTTTGTAACAAAATTGTAGTTTTGAGAAACAATTCTATTTCATAAACTGCCAAAAAAGGGTAAAAAAAAATGCATAAAAAAAACCTTAATCTCTTATAAACAATTTTGTACTTTTGTGGAACTTTGAAAAATACAAGCCATATCACGAGTCTTGTATTTCCCTTCTTTTGACCACTAGATGGCACCGATTCGGGGTCTGTAAAAAGATCCTTATTTTAATTACCTTGCAAATTATGCGTTATATCTCTTTTAATAATAACACTAATAGCCTTTTTGAGACATACACATTATATTTGAAATGACAGGTGGGTTTCGTTATTTGTAGTTGATTAAAAAAAGCTGGTGTGGTTGGGAAATGCACCGGTGCGTTCAGATACTTCTGAGGCATTTTTAACGAGGGACCAATACTTAATTATATTTTGTGTTTTTGTAACAAAATCAACAGATTTTCTTAAAATAAACATGTGTAATTGGTTTATAAAATTCCTTTTAGTGACCTCTAAGGTTTTTTATTTGTAGCTTTCTGCTGTTTTTGGCGGAATTCTTCTTTTTGCAACTAGGAAACAAGCCTTACATATTTTTAAAGCTCCAGGGTTGAATTCTGACTTTTAACCCTTTGTCTTTTACCTCTTCCCATCGTTAATAGTCCACGTGCTGGCCTCAGGGTCAACCGGTGCGTACAGCTGCCCATCCAGCAGTGGGGCATAACCCCCCACTGCCACACGCAGACAGTCCACACTGAGCTTGAAGCGGATGTCGTCTTTGGTTGTGCCTTCAGGTAAACGCAAACACACGGTTACATCCTCCTCTGTCTGCTGCCAGAAGTAGATGGGCTCTATGGGGAGAATGAAGGAGGAAGGTGCACGGGTTTAAAAGGCGAATACACGAAACTAAGCAATAAAGATGTTACAACATCTTCAGAAGTCAAATGGTTAATTCATTTTAAAATCAGCTGCTGATCTACTGGGATTTCAGGCCAAAGAACAATAAATCTGTTGACAAACAGAAAAGACTCTTATTATGTATTTGTCCCTAGACATATACTCTGGGGAGACAGACCATGCCCCATCGGGTAAAAACAAAGTGTGATCTTTCAACTCTCACTTCTCTTCTTCATCTCTTGTCACAAAGACTTTAAACACATGCTTCTTCAACCAAAGAGCGCTTCCCTGCAACAAGAACTGAACGAAACACGTGCTTCTGAATAATGTCAAAAAGAACATTCCCCTGACTTCCTACCCTTCCAATCATCCACGACTGTTTCTCCATACCAACCAGCACCATCCTGCCCCTCTTCAAAGCTGGCACAGTCTTCTACCTGACTCAATGCACATTTAAATTAGATAGCAAAAGTAACGTGAAATGTGGCGGACGAAGTTTGATTACGGTTTTCTCTTTGACCCGTTGTTTGAATGTGAATGAGTGCGTGCATGTCTGTGAATAGATTCGCTTTTGGTCTTTGCGTAATCAATAAGTTCTTATTTCAGTTCACATCACGTGGTCTCGACTTTTAACCATTAATTCATTGCCTCAAACTGTAGATCTTTGTTACCAAGCTCAGATACTGTCGGGTATTAGCCTTAAAAAGGGGCCAAGCAGCGAAAGCATCTAGAGCCACCACTAGACTAAAGATACACTCACGTTTATGCAAATAACTTTTGAACCGTGTTATAAACAAAATTCCACTTTACCCTGACTCCTTGGCTCAAGCTGAATTGTTCTGACTATAGGACGTCATTTTCCGTCAACCTACTTATGCTGATTCCTCCTAGGCCATTTGTCTAAACTGCATCATCTACTCACCATGCCAAAAAAATTTCACCATTCTTCAAATTTTCTCTAATAATTAGCAAAAAGTCACTAAGCAAAGCTTTCCAAAAGGTTGTAACTCCGCAAAAATACACTATACGTGGTTATTGGTGTAATAACTATGATCTGGGGTTACATGCAGTGCCCCATAGTGGTTTGGAGCTATAAAAAAAATATTGCCATTTCCACTTATATCTCCCAAGCCGCTTGTCCCAAAATCCGAACACATTTGGATCAAGCATAAAGTCCAATTTTACCAGGTCGGCCATTTTGAATAGTCAAAAAACACTGTATTTTCAAAATGCTTTACCATAAAGTTGGCATGCGTGTTTGGCACCATGCCCTGAAAGGGACTCAAACAATTTTACAGCAGTACCAAAAATGCGACATACTTCTGCTAGCTTTAGCTTATTGTCAAAAATCCCATCTTCCTTTTATTCCCCTGGGTTGACATCACATTTACCATACTTGATCTAACTTCCTGTCCTCCATATTGAATTAGATCAAAACCTTACTTCTTTGATCACTTCTCAGACCATTTTTCTGATTTTCACCAATGTTCACTGTTTCAGCTAAATAAAACTGCCTTTTCTGTTAAATCTGCTTAAAACTTGTGGCTTCTGACTTGGTTTAGAATGAATATTTTAAGAGTTTAAGCAATAGCATTATTTTAATCCATTGCATCCGGGATTTACTCAAATATGAAGTATGATGACTTCCTTGTTTACACAACCCCAAAAAGTCACATTAAACCCATGTAGCCATGACGACCAGTGCAATGGTGCCTTAATTTTGGAAATCAGATATCTGTGTGAATATAATATACATTTGTCAAGGACATCTAAACCTAGCCGAGAAAAAGGCCTAGAAAATCAAGCTCAACCCGGGAACAAATCTAAATTTAAAGGATTGAAAAGGGTTTTATTTTTAGCTCAGAAGGGTCAAATCCCCAACATTAGCTTTACCAATTATGTTTTGCGCAAGGCAATAAACCTGTAGCAGCGTGGTTGATCCCTGGGGTGTTGCAGGAGGTGTAATTAGCAATTGATAAATGAGTAATTAGACATGGTGTGTGACGAGCCGTTACTGAAAATCAGATTTTCTGCCACCAGGACTTGAAACGGGGGCAGGGCTTCATGCAGCTTGCAAATCGTACATCTGAGTCGATGTGCTTGGGTTAGTTTAGTGATGGCTCTTCGTTATTTAGTTTACCACTGTGTGGTGGATATGAAATCAGTAAAAACAGTGAATTTGTGGTTTTAAAAGAACAAAATATCCAAAAAACGCCATTTACCTATGGTTAATCTCAGACATTTCAAACCAAACTGATTCACTCACAGATAAAAGCACTATTTTATAACATCCACCTTTTACATGCTTCCTTAGAAAAGTTTGAGGTAGTTAATCAGAATATAAAGTTTAAAAGAGTGCCGGATGAGGATTTAAAGGTTGATGTCTAAGCTGTGCTGGCAAAACCTTATTACAGAAATTGGAGTAATTTTCTGTAGCTTGAATGTCGCTCCGGAGTGCGAGGAGGAGAGAGAGCCTTCCGCTCATTATCTTCTTTTGTACCAAGTCTAGTCAGGTTGCACCCAAACCAGAACCTTGCTGAGCAAAACAGGATAATGAAGAGAAGGGCAAAGATGTTTCGTGACACAGCTAAGTATCTTGGAGTTCGTGCGCTTAAAAATGCGTGGTATTATTGTGTCCTTTTGATATAAAAGAGTGTGAATAACTAAGCTGGAAACTTTTGGATTTCAACAAATCTTATGTTTGCTAATCAAAGGGCCTTGGATTCAGTGAAATAATCCACAAACCAAACGAACAGGAGAATAATCCAAAGCAAACCGAGAAGCACATTTCAGTCATGTGTCTGTGTATCCTAAAATCTCTAGCACAAACAGGATTTGAGCTTTTTATAGACACAGCACAAAACAAAGATGGAGAATGAATGATGTTAAACTTGAAGCTTGTTATGATTTGGAGGAATTTTCACTTGGTGCCGGGCTGAAAAAAAAGTTCTTCACATCCAAAATAAGATACAACCTTGGCATTGGATTTTCTTTTATTGGCAGAAAAACAGACTTTGCCCCAAAATAACAATAACCTTGCATGCTATAATTTGGCAGCATTCATTGGGGAAAAAATATGTTTTAGAAAATATGATGATGTAAGTAAAAATAGTTGTTTCACTATGGTTTCTATATAAAAAAAAGTATATTTAAACTTTAGAAGTATACTTAAAATCAAAAAAGAGCACGTACATTTGATAATTTTTAGTGGCCACTTTATTAGGTACGTCTATCCAACTGCTTGTCAAATTCTTGATTGGCACAAATCTTCGGCTGGCTTCTCAGCACAACCCCCTGAGTTATATTTAAGGTTTAACTGTTTAAAATCTACACGCTATTCTAACAGTAATGGCTGCTTGGTGCATGTGATTTATATAATTATTGATGTCCAAACTGTAACTACATAGATTCCCATCAATTGGTTTCCTCATCTACGCTTTAATTAATGCAGCAGAGCCTGTTGTTTATGTGTGACCATTAATAATCTTTAGTGGTCAGGGAAGGTCGAACTCTTTTTCAGAAACAAGCTAATGCACCTCTATTTATCCAGCGCCAATGAAGTCTCTCAGAACTCGTACAAAGAGAGTGAGCGAGAGGAAGAGGACGAGTGGAGATCACTCCTTTGTGTCGCAGAAAAGGCTCATGTGTCCTTTTAAAAGTTTCCTCTCTCACACACCAACACAAGCGGAAGAAGAAAAAGAGGAAATGCACAGCTGTTAAGCTTCATTAAAATACAAATAGAGATTTCAATCAGTGAGACTTTTAAAATAAAGAACGTTTCCTGGATGAAGCATATGATCCGCAAATAATGATCACAAGATTTCAAAGAAAAATATTTTGCCTAAACCAAAACTGAAAGAATATTGATTATTCATTATTTAAGGATGTGTTGGCTTATGATTAGGTGTGTAACAATATATCGTGGAGCTACTGGGAGATATAGTTCAGGAGCTGAAGTGTATTTGTGTCTTGGAGTGATTGTAATTCTAGTCACTTCTGAAACTTCTTTACCTTGTCTTCTTGTTTAATGGTATATTTACTAGGATATGCTACTTTTTAAATGTTTTTCTTTACAATGATAGTCAGTTATATTATCTTAGATAAATTACACATAAATATTTCAATAGTTGGTTAAAAATGAGGTAAATATTGTGATGCATCGTATCCTAGACATAATATGCGTCACATCGTGAGTATATCGTTACATCTCTATTAAAATATTATTTTCTTTCTTTATTATTTCACTTTTGAGAGTCTTTGTTTGTGGTTTATATATTTTTTAAAAGAACAGATTCAAGTACCATTTCGAAAGAATCGTTTTGGAAACTAAACCCTTTCGGATGCGGAGTTAACTACGTTAAGTTGGCGACAATATCAATGTTTTGTTTAGGAGAACCATGTACATTTTTCCTAAATTCAATATCTGAGCACTGCCTTTCAAGAAAGACAATGAATTTTCTTTCTCAACCTCACATTGACAGCAAACATTGGCTGATCCTCCCCCAGTTTAAACCTCCTACACAGCTGTTTCTGTTTCAGATCACAATTGGGTTTCAACCTAGTATGATGCTGATGATCGGTATAATGGTGGATCACACACCGGATTTAATCCGACAAATTCTGTAAGCGTACATATTAGAACTGATGCTCGCGTAAAGGTATAAAAATATGGTGGAGTTTCTTGAAATGTTCATAAATGATGCTTTTAAAATAAGATATTTCCCAATATATTGCTTGGGTTGCAGCTAAAATATCATATTGCAAACCTCATAGATTTCTAAGTCCTAAGTTCCACTGCAATTCCATTATTTTATCTATAAAAAAAAAAAAACACAGTACGTCAAATATAATTTTGCACTTTTTAGCTGCACGAAACAGATGAGCCTACTCAGCATAAACCTTCTCACTAAGAGCAACCGAACAAAGACTTGCAGTAGACAATCGCATGGTCCTCTTGAGCTCTCATCGTAGTCTATTTGAGGAATTCGTTGTGAATGGTTCTGATGTTTCTATGGATACAGCAAGCCTCTGGTCCACTAAGAGCCCTTCCTCAAGACTGCAGCTCTCGAGAGTTTCGATGCTGATTGGCTTTCAGAGTGCTGTGATTGTTCAGAAACTGTCTAGAAGTTGGGAAGCATACCTTGGGGATGGCAACACTATAAAACGTCCGAGGTTCTGTTTATGAAAATGAAATGTTTATGTCGGAATAAGCTTTCTCACCTGCTCTATCCACCTCCATCTCCTCAGCAGGGGGTTCTTCAAGTGGAAGCCCATCCACCTCAGTGAAAGTGAACGGTTTTTCTGACGCTACAATGACTCCTTTACCCTGTGGCTCCACTGCAGCATAATGAGGGACAGATTTGCCCTTCAACATCCTCCTCTTCCTCATGTGATATTTTCTCACCTCACCTGAATGAAAGAAAACATTCCGCATCTTCAACAATCATTTAAAACCAACACTGGCAATAATGGTCTGCCCGTTTTCCTCAGCGGTGAGAACGCCAAACTTCGTGACCAAATCTAAAAAACCATTTGCAGAAATGCATCCCCAAACATTCAGAGAACATCCACCATGCTTAACCGTTGCTTGCCAGCACTTATTATTATACCAATCGAAAGCCTTTCAATGAACAAACTGGCAAACCAATCCAGAGCACCTGCTGCCAGTTTCTTCTCCCCAGTCCCCATTTTTACATGCATGCTTGAGTTGCCTGGCCTTGATCCCAGCTTTATGCCTGCAACTCTTCACCAGAAACCACTTCTGGCCAGACTTCTCCAAAAAGTTGATGGGCGTCCTGCTAGTTTCTGCCAGTTCTGGGCTGATGGCACTTTTTTGGGCCAACCGTAGCATCTATAATCAATCTATAAGGTTTTCTGCGTTTTCCAAAAGAGCTTGAACAGCACATTTTGAGACCCCTGTCGGGTTTGTTGATGCAGTACAACTGCCTTGTGTCTTGACAAGATCAAAGCTCACTTTGTAAGCAGAATTTGGCATTTCTTCCCCTAGTTTTAATCCTCCTACAGAGCTGTTTCTGTTTCAGTTCATAACTAGGATTCAACTTATTTGCCACATTGATTATCAATCTTTTTATTACCGATGTTTGTCTTATTGTTGGTTTCATTGAGTAACATGAAAGTATCTCCAAATAAAATGTCTTGTTATGTAACATTTAGCAAAATCAGAAAAAAACATAAAAACTACAGCAAAATTTAATAAACAGTTCCTGCAAATCTGCAAAAACGGTTCTGCATGAACTATAACAAACAGACATGGTTTGTCTAGATACATGTTCTGTATATATGTGTGTTACGTAAAAACGGCAAAAGGGACAAAAGGAACTGTAACTAGGACTTATATGTATGTTCAGGTAGGTATTTTTCCAGTTTTCTTTTTCACTCGGGAACCTTTCCCACTCACCTTCCCCAATCCCTTATCCACTCCCTCTTTCAGTACAACGCCGCCTTGTCCTGACGCAACTAATGTAAACTGGCTCGTGGGAACCACAACTAATAAATATTTACATACATTCAATGTTCCAATCCAGAGGAGAAAACACCACACCAGGTGTTTTACTCCCCTGGAGAAAGTAAAACTGTCCAACTCAGCAAAGCATTTACTCTCCCATTTAATGGCTTTTGAGTGGCACAGGACACAGTATATATATAAAAAAACGGTATACAAAAACAGATCCAAATATCAGAAAACAACTGACCCTCAGTGTCTCCCGGGTCTGCAGAGTTATCCACAGTGATCCACTCGAGTGAAACAGAGAAGCCGCTGCCTTTGGTATCAGACGGATCTTTCTGGACTCTTAGAAGCAGCACTTCAATGGTATGAACATGAGATTTCACATGAGCCAAGCTGTGAACGATGATAAACGGCTCTCCTAGAGGCTCGCTGAGCATGGGCTAAAAAAAAACCGCATGAATATATGCATAAGGTCAATGCCAAATGCTAATCCACAGGTGAAAACGGACGTTATACATAAGAGCAGATGATTCACAAAGTATTTTTGATATTCAATTCAAAGCTCCAATTAGCTTCTTTGAGGTCATTAGCTCAAGGGTTCACTTACTTTAACCCAGCTTATTTTGTTGTTCTCAATAGATTTCTTGTGGTGTTATCCAGATTTGTGTACGTCAAGATCAACTTATGCCAAATGTGTTCAAAAAGAATGAAAGGTTTTGGAATTTTCTGGGATTCAATCCAATTTTCAATAATAATTAATTGCAGAAAGAGCACTTTATTTCTCAAAAGTGACATTTCAAACATATCGTAATACTTTCTTGATATGAAGGCTGTCAGACTGAAGGCTAGTGTTTGGTAAAGAGATCACAAGACAAAAAAAAATGATTCTTTAAGAACTACAAAGTTTAACTTTAAGAACGTTTCTTGATTTTCCTCACCTCCCATTTAAAATGTGAGCTCTCTCCCCGTTTGCTGGTGCGCAATAGAATTAAGTTTCCTCTTCCGTCTGAAAGAGCAGCCCAAGTGGCGGAGGTCAGGCTCAAAGAAGCACATAAGTTTTCTTCTTTGTGCGAACTTGGGTTGAATTCGAACCGAAACATCTCACGGGGTTTGCCTAAAGCGGTGTCCTGGGGGAAACAAAAAAAACATCCTTTAAAAAGATTACATTCACCCTCCACAATCCACTAAGGCCGTGGCGAGACACACACAAAATGTTTTTTCATCTACATGAAAATGCTGTAAAGACTACACCAAACAAACACGAGGCAGTCGATAACAACGCTGAAGTCATCAGGATCAATTAGGATTCTCGTCTTTGTAAACAAAGAACATGCTGAACTGTGATGTCAATAACAGGGCCTGACGCCAACAACAAAAATCTCATTTTCGCCATCTAGTGTCCACGACAACAACATCTGGGCCCGGAGTTTCCTAAAACATGCTCAAGAATATAATTTAATATAATAACTTTAAATTTAATTTAACACCTTCGGCCTGTTACAAATTGTACCCTTCTGACTTGCGCCAAAAATAGAATTGTCATGAAAATCTGCAGTTGGATGGAGGCACTTTTTACTCTTCACTGCTATATTTTTAACTTAAAATACTGTAATTACTACAAAATATAGGTAGATTCGGTTCTGATGGTTTAGCAAATCATTCTTTGTATGGATCACATATAACGGGCGCTTTTGCTAAATCAAGACACATCTACAAAATTTTCACTTTAAATTAAGACAATAAAAGAAACAATTGTTGCAAGGTGGGGGTGAACCTCTTCGACAGCGAGCAAATTAGCGGAAAAAGAGAGGGATTTAAGGCAGGCAAAATTTTCAGGCACCTAAGGGTCCTGAAACCAGGAACAGCTCTGTTTCTTATGCTGCCTTTTGCAAAAGTACATCTGATAAAACATCACCAAAAGCCAGACAGCGTCTCCTCACAGCGCTGACAAATCCTCCACTGGCTGAGTGAAACACGAGAAGTCCCACCCTCCTCTAACTTTAGCGCTTGCTGATTGGATATTTACACAAAGGATCAGTTCATTGATTATATATTTCTTTCTCTGACATCTGCCTTTTCACACGCGTAAACTAATAATAAAACATACCGGAGTTGTTCAAGTAAGAAACCCGAAAAACCGCAGTTCGCTAGCCCGTACTTAACCTAAGAGGGTTCGATTTAAACTCGAGTATTGTGGAATAACATTAAAAAAAAAAAACATTTATTGTCAAATTTTAAAACAATATTCAGAAACATTACAAGATGTGAATGATGGTGTCACTTTAATGTGTTCTACTTGTGTCTGTGAACTTTAATTTCAGAGGGAATTCTGGGTTGTAGGCTTTGTTGAATAAAAAGTGGCTAGAGGGCACTAATGAGCGCAGCTCAAAGCGTAAATTGAGATTGGGATTTGGAACACAGCTCAGCTGACATGGTCAGCAATCTGGGATTACTCACGAATACGTCAGAACTGTCCACCCCAAGGAGAAAGAATCAATGACGTCCCATAGCCTTAGACATTGATGAGTGGCTTTGTTAAAGTAGACATTCACTTAACCCGAGCAGGCTGAAATCTGTTTCGCGGAAATAACAAGTTAGAAACTTTGTATCTGCCAGAAAAAATACCCCAAAAATTGTTGCTCTCAGATTTCAGGATTCATCCAACCCGAGACAGAAAATATGACCGTCATCCGTTTACTGAATTACGGAGAAAGAAACAATATTATAAAAGTGTCCATGAATCTGTGGAACACAGGATCCGCCAATTAAACCATTTAGAAAGAAAGCAATGTGTCACGTATACGAGTTTTCATGTTCACGAACTTCAAAGGCAGCAATTTGGCGAGGACTAAAATGAATTTAATAATCATCCATTACACCCTCTATAAGGTAGCAATTTCTCCTCAGAACTGGGCTGCAATTGGCCTTTAGTTGCCATGGAGCCGGATGCACACATTACCAGAGATCCGTCTCAGTTGTTGCTTCATTCCCTGAAGTAAAGCCCCCCCCCCCCACCCTACTGAGAGAATACAAACAGTTCCCAAAGAGAGATAATTGCAGTATGTTAACTGTAATTATGGAGAAACTACAGTATCTCATAATGAGTCATTTCCCTAGCCAAGCAAGTCAGAAACATGAGCGACAATCAAATCAGTGCAACACTTAAACCAAAAACTGGGAAAACATCCTGTGCAGAAGATGCTGCAGGTATCTTGCTAAATGCAAACTCCGGAATCCATGTAAACTATGCTGTAAAGCTCAAGCATTTGAATATTTAGGAACATTTACCAATGATTTGTGATAATCACTGTGCTTTCTACTCATTTCTATGGCCATGTGACCAGTGATTGGCTAATGGAACCTGAAAAAAATCACTTTAAAATAAAAAATAAATAAAATTGGAATATTCCTGAGCAACTGTCTACATGCTGTTTGTAAAGTGAGTAATGAAGATGTCAGTCACTTATTTTTCTTTTCTCATTTTTGCAATGATATGACTACGCCTTGTATATCTAAAGCTAATTTGTCTGTTATTTTTGTTACGTTGAATCTATAGACTGGGATTTCTTTATTCTTTATCCCATTTCTTTATTCTAACTGGGAAATTCTGCTTAGTTTTTGAACAAAGGACTACAGCCTTGTATATAAATAATGCAAATGCCCAGCACTTCAAGCTTTTTCTGTGTAGATTTTGGTCTATTTTTTATGCTTTGGTGATTACGGAAGCAATCTGCAGTCATATTGCAAAATAAAGTATAGTTTTGAATTGAAAAATAAGTCTTGAGGTTTCTATTCAATGCAAATGAAATTAGATTAGAATGTAGTTTTGCAAATAAAGATATCAAACCACCTATGCCTTTATACACATGTTTCTTTTAATGTGTTACAAGCAAATCATTCTTTATATAATGTGTAAATTTCATGTTTAACTATTCTAGAGCAGGGGTGTCAAAACTTTATGGCCCAGAACGAGAGAAGTGACCATACTGCTTTAAATTGTTAAGATTACATTTTTTTTTTATGAAACACAAAAAAATCTTTACCAAAAACTATACATTTTCTCAGAAAAGCTTTAATTTATTGGTTCATTTTTTTCACCCTTTTCAACCCTAACAGAAATAAACAAAGGGGGCCACCTGCTGGTCGACAACAAAACAGAAGATAATCTACAACAATCTGCGAATGCTAAAACTAGTGCTCCTGCTTTTATTACTAGAAAACAAGAAGTGTTTATTTATAAAATGAATATTTGTGTTCTATATATAAAAAATGCCACAGAACAGAAAAGTAATTTAGTAGTAGGGGCACTGTTTGGACTGCTATCTAGGTTTTCGCCACCTAATGGACAAGAGGACATCACCTTTTATGAGTTGTATCGAACATAAATTTCAGCTGATTTACCTACAATTTATTAAATAAAGATATTCCATTGGTTATGAAGAGTTAAGACACCAAACTGTAGCCAGCATATTCCCTCCCATACCAAATAATGCACTTTGAATGTTTAATTTCTTGAGCATGACTTGCTCGATTGGGGATTCCAGACCTGAACTGAGCCCTTAAACACAGAGAGACTGTCAGGGGCAGGAGATTTATCAGGGGCAAACGCAGCTGTACCTTTTCTCCTTTTGAAGCTCCTTTGAAACAAATGTGTGGTTAAAAGTAAAATGGATAATTTTAAAGCCTGATCTAATTTATGTCTGAATTTGGATATCAACCCACTTTTCAGAAGCTAGAAATAATTAGAATTAAATGAATATTTATAATACATTTTATTTGGAGGTGCCTGGCAATCCAGACACTCCAGAGAGAAAAACAGCAATAAAACAACAGCAAAAACACAAAAGACACAAAAACAGCAAAAAAAAAAATATTGTCCAGTGTTTCTCGTTTCAAGTGCATGAAGAAAGCTAACACATATTTTTGTTTTAGAAATATTGAAAGTCCAAATGAATCAGTTGATTTTTTCTATCTCTAAACATAATTCTATGATATTTTATGGCCTTATTTTTGAGAAAAAGTAAACAAACTGTGTTGAGAAACTTACCAGTGTGACGGTTAGACTGAGAACTCTGCCCTTGATGTCAACAAAGTAGACACTATCTTCATACCATGGATCGATTTGAAGGTAGTTGAACATCCCAAATGCTTTAACATGATCCAGGGTGTACTGGCTATCTTTCAGTTTAACCTCAGCCACAGCTGAAAGAAAAGCATGCAATAAACAAACAGTTACTGGTGGAGACAATAAATACAGAATATAAAAATGCATTTCAGAATTACTTCTGAATACATATAATTAAACAAATCTCCTGGCTAACTTCAGGAACGTAGAGAGAAGTGAGATGCGCAGAACTGTACTAATATTGTTTATTTACAATGTGGATAATCCAAATAGTGTAACGAGATTCTGCGTATTTAATTAAATTAATGTAATCTGAAAATGACAAGTGAAACAAATCTTTCCTCACCTGCGTCCAGTTGTACATTGTACATAGGAATAGAGTCCAGTGAAAGTCTGTAACTTTCAAAATTGGGATCCAAGAGGTCCCGTTTAACCGTCAATGAGCAGTTCGGTAAAGCCATATTAGCAAAATCTTATATTATTTTGAAGAAATTACCAACTAAGAGAGCACAGACTGAATTAATACAAAATAAATTTGAAAAAGCTTTAACTGTGATGCACGCGCTTCCTGTGTTTCAAGGCGGACTCATTATTGGACGGACTGATCGCGATGTATTCTGGGAAACTGAGTACATAATGAATTTGTTTTATTGGCCAGAGAAAAATAAACGGCCGAGTAATATCTTACAAGGGTAATAAATTATTATTATTATTATTATTATTATTATTATTATTAAATAATATTAATAAAAGCAGTTCCTAATAAACCTCTCTATAACTTTTACAATATTTTTTATACATTTTACTTTTCGGCAAAATGTGTTTGATAATTTAAAACACATTTTGCCGACAAATAACATTTATAAACACTATGAAGAAATAATTAATTTAAAAATATTTAAAAAAAAAATAAGAAAAAAAACCGTGAGACGCCGACGGTGTTATTTTACATTTGTGACGCCAGTCCATCACAGGGCAACATACACTCACACATTCACACCTAAGGACAATTGAAATCCTTTATTTAACCTAACCACATGCTTTTGGGATTGTGGGGGAAACCGGAGGAAACCTACGCACCTACTTCCAGGAAGTACACCAGCGAGCCTCGAGCTGGCAACCTTCTAACTGAAAATCTTCTAACCCAACTAATGTATAAGTGCAAACAATGCAATTAGGTAAACTATAAAGTGCCACTACACATGTTATATGCAGGAAAATCCACAGCACTCCCATTTGACCAGGGTCATTTGTAAATTAAAACCTAATATTAAAATGACTATGGAAATCATTTTTCCAATGTATGCATGGCTTATGTAATCGAATACATTGACCAATTTTTTTACCTCAGCACCATGCAACGTGAGATTCATAAAATGGGACAAATGGACAATAGTTTCACTCAGAACTTAGTGAAAAGTAGAGCTAAAAAGAATTTTTTTTTTGAAAAGCAGTCTTTCTGATACATGTATTGAACTTTTGAAATTGAACATAAACTAGGCATTTGATTAGTCCATGTTGTTGAAAGGCTGCTGAAACTGCACTGACAAAGATCCACCATAAAATACATCCAGTCTTGTAAAACATCCATGAACAATGGAGAAATGTTGGTAATAACACACATAATAGAATTCATGCACATCAAGCGCACTTTACTTTTGCACGTTAGCTGTCATATTTAACATAGCCATTAAGTGTTTCTCTTCATTGTTGTTTGTTTTTGTGTTATGGTACACTGAAAAAGAATATCACAGAGAATGACAGCAATGTCCTTGATCATCTGATGCACAAAGGTGAACAGGAGCCTCTCTTTCCCTGAGGGAGGGCAGTATAAAACACAGAGTTCTTCTTCAGAAATGAGCCACTGTTTGGGTTTCCCCACAGAGCATTCACAGGTAAGTGAGTCTTCATTACAGAATGTGTACTGCTTAAGAAAAAGAAACAATAAGGATGAGTGAAAGAAAAAAAAGAAAATATGTTTTTTTTACTCGTTTAGATAGCAATTTATTCACAATAAAAAAAAAATCTGGGCATTAAAATCTATTATTTGTTAAAAAAAAATATTTGGAGTTCGGTGTCATTGTTTTAATTATATTATATTATATTATATTATATTATATTATATTATATTATATTATATTATATTATATTATATTATATTATATTATATTATATTATATTATATTATATTATATTATATTATATTATATTATATTATATTATATTATATTATATTATTTTATATTATAATCTCTTTTTGTGTAGAGGAATATTGAAGCAGGTGGCTTTGGAGCGCGCGCACAGGGGTCAGGATGAGGCATTTGCCGCTTCATTTGCCGCTCACTTTTTGGATTTTCCTATGCAACTCCGCCGGTAAACATTTGTTATAAACTCGCTTTCATGAATACTTTTAGAATTGTAGACGTTTGTGTTGTTTTCTGTCGACGTAAAAGCGTTACAGTAAAATAAACGTCCGTTCCAACAGGAGCCCAGCGTGTCACCAACGTGTCCCCAAAATACGGGAGCCTCAATGGTGGAACGAGACTGACCATAGCGGGTCAAGGTATTTACTTAACTCTCTTGGGTTTAAAATAGCTTTTGATAAGTTATTTATCTGTTGTGAGCTTTGAGTTGTGGTTTCTTCTGTCAGGTTTTGCTCAAGCCAATCAGTTCAATCTTAACTCCAACGACCCAAACTTTGGCAACAGCGTGACTCTGGTGTCCCGCACCAGATCCATCCCCTGTGATGTCGAGAGAGACTCCTCTCACTCAGCCCAGATCATGTGTTATACGAGGTGATGTGTTCTGCAAAAGAAGTGGTTTTCTCACTTTGGAATTGATGCATACCACTTTTCAAAGCATATACACTACAACAAAGTATACAAAATAAGTCCTTGTAAACACTTAAAACTACATTAATACGAACAACATAATTGTTACATAATATATATTTTTAAAATTCAACATTTTGTATGCTGTAATGGACCATTTATAAATAAAAATACAAAATAGGCATGGTCAACAATATTTATTGTGTGTAATTGAGCTAGTTCTTATTAAAAATTAAATGCATCACCAAAAAACTAACAGTACTCCTACCTTTTTTTAAGGAAGCGGAATACTTGCACTGTAAACCCAAGTACTCAAAACATATTGTGGCTCAGTATATTACAATATAAAACATGTCATGGAGCTACTGGGAGATATTGTCTTGGAGCTGAAGTGTATTTGCTTCATGGAGTGATTGTGATTCTAGTCACTTCTGTAACTTCTTTAACTCGTCTTCTTGTTTTATGTGATGTTAACTAGGAGACGATTATCCTTTACTCACATTTTAAATGAGAAAGATTATAAAAAAGATTACTTTATACATTTTGAGTGCTGTTAACTTTCTCGGTTAACAGTGTGGAAACATAGCCAATTTCAGAATAGAATGACTAAAAAAGCTACGGTAAAATATTCCTATTATTTGGATTCTGACAGTCACTAATACTATTACAGGACTGTAATGATGCAGAGTTTTTGAATGGGTTCAAAACCTGAAAATGTGCCCAACACATAATTACACCCGTTGCTCTCGAATTTATATATATCTCTATAATTTCAAATTATATTTAACTATAGCATACACTCAGATACATGTATATAACAATAGTAATTTATTAATGCACAATCGTTTATTTTGCGTGTATTAAGCAGCGATACTGAATATAAATAATCCTTGCTGTATATATATATATATATATTAGTATAAATAAACTGACTTTCATGAACAGTTTGTAAATAAGTAAGTAAAGTAATAAGTGAAAATAACAATGTATTTATCATTATATTTACATTTAAAGCACCAGTTTCCAGCACTCATGCATTTTGTTTTGAATGCGGTTTACTTTAAAAGAATGGTTTCTCAATATAAAGGTTTTGAGTACGGTTTAAATCTCAACTCCTCAGTTTATGAAAAAACGTGAAATATTGATGTGTCATCTAAAAGAAAACATTGTATTTCATCACGTTTAGAGCTATGCCAGAAGATGACTATGAGGTGCGTGTCAGTGTGGATGGAGTGGCGATTCCGTCCAGTATGATTTGTAATGGAAACCAATGGAGTTACTGGTGCATGTTCTATGTAAGAATGAAATCCACTTTCTGATCACGCGACGTATGCAGCCGTCTCAAATTTGCATTTTTTTACAGAGCCGATCAGTCCGTACACCCACCATTCAAAGTATTCGCCCGCTCTCTGGTCCCCCGGGTAGGTTACATGTTGTGTTTGTTGTAGTTTTTCAAAGTAAATATGTTTTTCATTGTATAAGAATACAAATAATGGTCTTTAGGGACTGTGGTGACACTGCGAGGAAGAATCTTTACTGATGTGTACGGAAGCAACACAGACAAAAGCTCCAATGGCTTGGATGTGAGATTTCTAAGGTGTCAGAAGTTCACAATTTATATCAGTGTGCATATTTATATTAATTAAAAATAAAATTGTATTTTTGGTTAGATGTTTAACTGCATCATTGCATTACATTGAGTTTGTTATTTCTTTCTCAGAACATACATGGGAGGCATGACCTGTGAACTTTTGAAACCCAATTCAGATGAAAAGTAAGTAAATGAATCCCAATGAAAGCAAATCCCACTGGGTAAATATAACCTTCCACTTTTGTTTTAGATACGGCCTCTATTTGGATTCTGACACAAGTCAGATGGGATACATGAGCTGTAGAATGACTGGAACGTATATCGGTGAGGGCACATCATTCATGAATATTCAGATTGTATTGATTTGATATTAATAAAAAGTATTAAAAAGCATTGTTTTTGTGTCAGGGCATCACAATCTCAGCTACATTCTCGACAGTGACTACGGGAGGTCTGAAATCTTTCCATTATCTCTGAAATGTCTAATACCTAATATCTCTAAAGGGCATTTTTCTTGGAACTTTTTTCAGGAGCTTACCAGATTTCGGCGTTTTCAGTATCTCTGCTGTAAACCAGATCGCCATGTTTCAAACATACGCAGGTGTTTACAAGAATTCTGTATACTCTGGTTAGATTTCCTTGTAGAAATAAAAACCCACTCTATTCTGGTCTCTTTCAGAGGTTACGGGAGTTTCTCCATCAGACGGGAGCATGTTGGGTGGCACATTACTTACCATTCAAGGGAATTATTTTGATGAGACTGACCAGCCGGCCAGGGTCTTAGTAGGAGGTAACTAAAATCAATGCAAATGAATCACAAAACATGATTTTAATGGTTCAAAAGCTCTTAAAAACTATGTTTTTCCATAGGTCAGGAGTGTCAGATTAAAAGCGTGATGAATGAAGGGATTGTCTGTGTAACACCTGCTTATGAAAGAACCAACATGACAGTGTTTCCTGGTGAGGAGCTTATCTGAAATCTGATCTCGTGTGGCGGCGTAATAATTGTGTAGTTCTCTCTTTGGTGTTGGAATTCTGAACTCCTCACGCAAGAACATCTTTCTTTGTCATTGTGGATTTGTTGCACGTTATCTCAGAAAAGAGTGTGATTATCTTTTTTCTCAAAAAGCTCACGCCGAACTGTGGAGCATTGTTTATCAAAGGCCATCACAAAAGTGACACCAAGGAAACTGGAATTTGAAATATTCCTATTGTATTTGTTCCTTTGATCATGCTTTTAAATATTTTAATTAATTTCCTATCAGTATTCCTTGAGAGAGGTTTAAGATATAATAGTGGTGCAGTGGTTTGCCAGGTGCAGTGTTGATGGTTCGATCCCTGGTTGGTATATTATCACTCTGTAATTCAGCCAATGATTCTGGTTCAAAATAAAAAATGTAAGTTCATAAAAACACAAATTATAAAAAACACATATAACGTTCACAAACTATACTCCAAAAAAAGCTTCTATATAGAACCAAATAAGAGTTCTTTGGCTTGTAATCATAGGAGAACATTTTTGGTTCTTATCTGCAAAGTTGCTGTTATCAAAACAAATGATCAAATGTATGAAATAAATAATCTTTGGCATTTAAATATGACCAGCATCTGTATACAAAGTGCTATGACAGAGCCTCAAAAACCACACAGAACCTTAAGAAAAATGCTTAAGCGTTTCTTTAAAGTGAAAAAGTGCTTTAAATCTGCCAAGAACCAGTGAAGAACCACAGAAGAATTCTTTTTTAGAGTGTAATAAACATGGGTTCACAATACAAAAAGAGGCTCATAATTATCTATATAAAATATTCTAAGTGGAGCGTTAAATGCTTGTGTTACCAAATATAATTTAAAAACAATTTTACAGCTTTTTTTTTTTTACATTTTTTGTTGTAATTCTGTTTCTCGAGTAGTTAAAAGAAAGGTTTGGAAACTTTCAAAAATGCATGCACTAGTCTCTTTTGCAATGAATTTAGCATACTCCCAAAATATACTCCCAAGCAGTTTTGGGTGAGCGCAAGCATTCTCCATATTACAAGCAATAATAAAAAACACATTATATATTATGCAATTATTTAATTAATTAATTATTTTCATTCAGATCTCCATATCTTTGATTTTGCAAATTCCACCTGTGTATGTGTAAAGCAGGGCTCTCAAAATTGAGATGATGTGCTATTGGTCAAGGGGAATGTTTGTTTTTGTGATTCCATATGTCACCACTGTCTCAGATTTAAAGATCTCATCTGCCTGGACGCATGTGCAGTAGCTGTGGTGGATGGTACATGTTGTATGACTGACCAAGACATTTTAAAATAAAGCATAAATTATAGATGACAATTAATGTTTATAAGGATATTTTGTCACCAAAAAAACCCAAACACAAGGCACAGTCAATAAATGCATTTTCCTTTACAAAAAAACAAACAAACAACAAAAAAAAGTTTTATCGATTTTATTATTTTTCAAAAACGGTTAAACACTTGATTCTTTTGTCATAGGTAGAACTGTGCCTGTAAGCATTTGCTTTCATGTTTTGCAAAGTAAAATTTTCTGAAACAACATTGTCTTGGTTGTATTTCAACGACGTTGAATGTTCGTAGGTGGTCGGGGTTTCAAAATGGAGACGTGGAACAACTCAAAACCAAACTATCTGGAAGATGTGCTGACGTACAACTCCAGCAGACCTGGATATTCCGTCCAGTGGGTGGATTCTCTGTCTTACGTGTGGCCCCTTGAAATGGATTACTTTGTGGCAAGATTTAGCGGTTTCTTTGTTCCAATGGAGACCGACAACTACTACTTCCGAATCAAAGCAGATGATCGATGCCAGCTATATTTCAGCAAAACCGGCTTACCCCAGGATAAGGTACAATGTTTATTTCTATTTAAATATACATCCATTTGTCTTCTTGAATTCAACAATGCAGTAAAATGTAACTGAATACGTTATTTACTGTAACTTCTTTCTTTTTTACAGGTCAAAATTGCATATCAGCCTTATTACACAAACAGTTTCTTTACCTATAGCACTCAGAGGTCCGAAGTCATGCGTCTAGAGAAAGGAAGACCGTGAGTGAAGCTTCAGATAAATACATGGAAAATGTAAAACGTCTGCAGACCTTAAAAAATGCAATAAACAAAGAATACTTTCAAAAATAGGCGCACAAAACATTTATTTTCATAAATTCTTCATTTTTTTAAAGAGATATTCCAAAATGTGCATAAAAATGGGTGGATGGAAAGGCTATTGATGATCATTAGCACCTGTTTTGAATAATTTGTTGATCACATGCTTGATTATAATCCTAAAATATTCCAGACTTTATGCAAATGCACCTATAACCCTTAGAAGTTTCTGCACGCACCGGTGTGTTTGCCAATCACAGCGGCTGTTTCGAATTAAGTAGCAATGTCACAACCCAGATATTATTATATTTTGATTTCAAATATAATGTGTAGGTTACAAAAAGGTTTGTAGACCCCATTAGATTTAAATGAACATTACAAGAGTTATGACACATAAATTGGAAGGTGATTCAAACTAATGTGAGAAAATCTGTGCCGTTAGGGCCAACTAGTGGTGAAAAGAAGAGATAACTATTCGAAGTACAATATCTGTGATATGGCTTGTATATTTTTTTGCCAAAAAACCACAATGAAACAAAAAGTGCTTGGAACTTTGTATAAAGTTAAAGAGTTTTGAATACAATTTTCACATTTTTTAACCTTGTCTTTGCTTTTTTTTTGGGGGGGGGGTACTTTTTATTTTGTTCTTAAACAAAAAACTGCTTGTTCTCCATTTTTTTAATGAAAAAAAATGACTAAATGTAACACTGAAGTGTATTTTCGTACAATTTCAGGACTGTTGTGGATTTATTGTTTAATGTAATGATATAAATAAAATATTTACAAATAAAAAAGAAGCTGGAGTTTGATGAAGCATTGCCGCAAAAAAACTGTTTTAAAGATAATTTATTAGAGCAAATTGTTATGTAGTAAAAAATGCTTGAAAAGGCCCCAGACTTCTAGGGGTTGAGGCAAAAGATACTATGATTTGGTTTAGAAAATAAATATTTATGTCTCTGAAACACATTTGCGCAGTACTGAATATTACGTTTGCTTGTGAATGTGACTATTGACTCAAAAACTTGAAACTTGTGCTGCAGGTACTACATTGAGATTCTAGTACAGGAATATACAGTGGTGGCATCCGTGGATCTGGGCTTTTTCAAAGAGGTCTGCCCTTTCACGGCCCAGCAGACAGTAGAAGCTGTAAATGAGAAACAGCAGATTAATGCAAACTATGACGTTCTGCCGGAAAAACAGGTACGTGAGCTCACTTTGTCACATTCAAGACTGAGAAAGATGGATGAAAACAGAATTGTGAAAACTGTGTTTATTGTAGGTGATTCATTTTGAGGGATGGACACTAATGAGTGCCATTAAAGAAGTGCAGACTCTAAGAATCAGCAGTAGCTGTTTCTTGACGAGTAACTGTGAAAACACATTCTATCTTTTATCGTATGGAAATCTCAAAACAGGTGGGGTTTATTACACTGCCTTTTATATACATTTGATGAACATTAATCAGCTTAATCTCCTGCATAATGTGAGTCTTATGGTGTTGATTTTGCATGTTCAGGACCGATCCCGGTTAGTGCTTCTGCAGTGGATTTGCAAAATGCTCTAAATGATCTGTGGACTGTTAAACCAGACAATGTTACAGTCACAAAGGAAAGATTTGATGGATGGTCCGTGTACAATGTGACGTTCAACTCTAACAGAGGTAAGCTTGGTGATTGATTGTGAAACTACAGTGTTGTGTCACATGCTTTAAAAATCTCGTAAATGATCTCAGGTGACTTTGAAGATCTTGCCGTTTCGATCATCGACTCGGATACAATCATCACAGTATCTGAGGTTGTGAAAGGGCAGGCCAGCATGGAGACGTTCACTCTGCTGTGGGCTGGAATTCCATCGCTCCCTCTACTTTTCAACACTTCAGAAACAGAGGTTAATCTTTGGTCAACTTTGTCATTCAATATTAGGAAAAATTGCATTTTTATCACATTAGTTTCCTTCAAATAATTATATTACATTACTTCCTGTTTTTCAGATGCGTGTAGCTTTAGAAACAATGGTCGTTGCTAAATGTCCAGCAGAGATTTCAACCACTGAGAACTCGAATGTGAAGTTCCTAAGAGATTACGAGACAGATACCACAGGGGTACGTAAAGCTGCAACTTGTTGTATTTACCGTATTTTTCAGCTCATAAGACGCACTTTTTCTTCCCCAAAACTGAGGGGGAAAAGTTGGTGAGTCTTATCGACCGAATCCAGAGCGCCGCGAAGTCCGGTAACGGCCGTATGAGAGGCGTAAGAGCTCCGGAGCTAGGCCGAAGCCGCGGCCATATTTGTACACCCGGTGCTGCGCGCTGACGTCATCGCCCATCTCTGCCATAGTGCGGTCGTAACGAAAACAGGGGAAAAAACTACATTTCCCACAATGCCTTTGGCTTCCGCATCCATACTCACGTCACGAGCGAAACTACAGAGCTCAGCTCTCAGCTGCCGTTTCTCACACATTCAACGCATTTGAGTGATCTCTCACGCTACAAACCCGATTTCTCACGCTAAAATACATTTCAAGATGTGAAATGGGCACAGCTAAAAGTTTATCTGCGATCTTTCTTGAGCCTGACGATAAGATGATGATCGATCTGCATCGTCTTCAGTCTGTGGGGGGGTTTTTTTCGCCAAGCATTCACTTGGACAGTTTAATCCTTCATTAATGGAGTTATGTGGGTTTTCATAAGCTGACAAAAATC
>SRMA01027169.1:274941-339324 GCA_007224835.1 Danionella cerebrum | reverse complement strand
TACCTAATTAATTGACACAAATTTAACACAAAGCACAAGTTCATTAATTAATATAGATTAAACAAAAAATTTTACCTAATTAATTGAAACAAATTAAACACAATGCACAACTTCATTAATTAATATAGATTAAATTAAAAATGTAACCTAATTAATTGAAACAATTTTAACACAAAGCACAACTTCATTAATTAATAAGTATTAAATAAAAATTGTAACCTAATTAATTAAAACAAATTTAACACAAACCCACAACTTTATTCATTAATATGCATTAAATAAAAATCTGAATTTAATTTATTTAAAACAAATTTAACACAAATCCCAAAACTAACTATTTAATTGTGAGGCCTAGCCATTATATAATGCTAGATTTCTCAATTTGCTGTTAACATTACAGCACACACACTAACAAAAGATAGACAAGTCAATAAAAGATAGGTAAGATGCCAATCACAGCTGACACATGCTCAATCTTCATCCGCCTGTGTTCATTAAACTTTTATTCCTCTTGTATGTTGCGTATAAATCAGGGATCAGCAGGTGATCAGACAGTGACAGTGACTGCTGCAACGATGACGGCCATATCTAACGGCTTTTTCACATACAACAACTCTCTGACAGCTTTGATTACATCTTTGAGCCCACAAAGAACGCCAGTATTTGGTAAGCAATTCATAATTGTTAACTTCATATAACAATTCATGTTTTTCCTTGTATTTGAAACCATAGATGTGAGGTTTCCACATTGTGCTCCTCTGCAAACCGTAGTCTCAGACCATGACTTTAAATGCTTTAGATGTTTAAATAGCCTTTCAATGCCTATTCATCCTTTAAAACGTGTTCTTCTTTCTTATGTTTGTGAACAGTCAACAATTGATTATTTCCTGATCTGCGCTTTAGATGAAACGCAATCGAATGAATACAGTCTTTAGTTTTAATACAAAACGTTCCAATAAGAGAATAATGTTCAGATGCTTCATGCAAAGACTTAAATCTGTCAACAAACAACGTGTTCATAGCCTAATTGCAGGGGATTAGCTTTGAGTGACACCAGTATGTTGAATAATCCCATAGTCTTTTTGAAGTTTAGTGTTCGTGCCAGTCCAAAAATAATAAATATAGAATTTAATTCCTCCTCTAGTAATTCACACATTTTGGAAAATACTTTTTAATTGCTATAATGGATTATTAATTCATTCATTTTCCTGCCCGCTTGTTCCCTTTCGGGGTCACGGGGGTCTCCTCCAGCTAACATTGGACAAGAGGTACCCCCATTCTGGACAGGTCTATCGCAAGGCAACACCCACATTCACACCGAATGAGAATTATATTATTTAATTAACCTAACCACACGGTTTTTGGGAATGAGTTCATTATTATCTTTCTTTAAAAGAGAATGTACATTATTGCATCATTAATGAACATTATTTAAAGACTCCAGCTAACCAAGACCTCATTAAAGTGTAAAAATTACATTTAAAAATATAAACACTTCAGTCGCTTTTTTTTTTACCTTGTAATGAAAAAATTGGTTGTTTTTCCAACAAATAATTGTAAAATTCTCTATATCCATACCAGCCACAAGAAAAAAAAAGATCTTCCTTTCTAACTGGTTCTTGGGATTTGGAGTGTTTTATATATTTATTTGGAGTGCCATTTATATAATATTTCAGATTTTAAGAGCATTTTTGAGGGCGATGGTGTTTAGCATCTGAGTTTGCATCTCAACTTTTCTCCTGTTCTTTATGTTTAGTCCATAATACAACAATAATTTGGGGGCATTTTGTTTAAAGTCAAAATAAACCAATTTTTTTGTGAAGCAGAAAACTGAATTGGAACTGTAATATGAATTTGGGTATTAAACATTTCCATATATACCCATCATTATTATTATCATGTCAAACTTTTGAAAGGCTTATAGCAACAGTAAGCTTTTATTTTGAGACATTTGTGACTGTCACTATAATTAACCCAAAGAATGGGTCAAACCTGCCATTAGCAAACTCCCCTACAGCCGTACAATGAGAAAAATCAACAATGAAGATGATACAAACAGCCAGGTGCAATGACACTCTTGTCAAGCGTATCTTTCCATTGCATTGTTCACGTCTGCATTTACTTCCTGGATACTACTTTAAACTTCAAATAGCCTCCAGGCTTCAACTTCAAACTATTCCCAGTGATTATATGAACACTAGACAATTTCACCGACTGAATGTCACGCAATCAGAAAAGCTGGTTTGACAAGTGATGCATTTTAATAAAACTATTACATGTACTAAAAATCACTCGACTGATAGTAACTACTTTATTTTTTTATAAAGGACAGAGGATTCTTACCATCTTGGGGACAAATTTTGGCATGCCGCAAAATGGCAGCTCTGTTATTATCGGAGCGGTCGAGTGTGATTTGCTGAAGTGGACCAATGGAAACATCACGTGTCTGTTACCCACGCTTCCTCCAGCAGTTTACAATGTCTACGTGAGAGTTGGAAACCGGGGCTACCCTTTGACCAGGTCCGAAATGGATAATTTCCCATCAATGTATACACACAAAAAAAACCTGAAAAAAATGCTAGGTTTAGCGTGCTGGGTCATTTTATGTGGTTAATTTTTTCAATTTTAATTTAACTGATGAGTTGCAGTGTTTACACCAATGGACGGTTTGAAACTTCCCTAGCCGCCATCTTGAAAATGACCTCATTTCACCAAAACAGCAGATGTTATTTTGTTCCAGTGCTGGGTTAAAAACATAACCCAGAACAGGGTTTGGTCATTTTTCACCCAGCTCTGGCTTAAAACAGCAGGGTTGATCAATATTTGACCCAGTGGTATTTTAACCCAGCGTTCTTTTTAGAATATACTGTGTTTTCTAACTAATAAACACAAAATTGCATTATAACTGTGCCATATTTAATTACAGGTAAAATAAAACATCATGTTTATGGGCAGTTCTGACATGTTCAGATTGTAAATATGGTAGCATATTATTTAGCAAGGTTAGCAAAGCTGCCATTCAGCAAAACAGTTGATTTTGAAATGTTTCCTATACTATTATTATAATTAGAGCTCATTACATCAGAAAGATCTAAAATATCCATCAAGTATAATAATTATTTGCATTTTCCCATTATTTAAACTCCAAAAATACACCCAGCCTATTCATGCTTGATATTTAAAATATTAATCATAACCCATAATAGAAGACTCTGGAAGCAAGATTTAAGAAGATTTAACAGAAACTTGGCTTTATTTAGATTAAGATCCGGTTAGAAGCACACAGTCTTGTCTCAAGAAGGGAACAAAGAGAAAAGTTGGGGAAGAGAACAGGAGGGGAACACTTCCTGCTTGTGATGTAACTTAATGTTTTAGTTCAGAATAGTAAGATTTTAAATATTTTTTTTCCTATTACACTGGTTAAATTCTTAGATTTACCAAGAAAGGAATATTGGATTTACCATAACCACATGTTGCATGCTTCTAAAATAAGTCTTCATTGTTTGCAGTCCTGGCATTAATGCATCCATAGAGTATGCTCTGGAGGTGACCGGTTTCTCTCCATCTGTGGGATCGCTGTATGGAGGAACCACCATTACTGTTACTGGGACTGGCTTCAGCCCTGAATTACAAGACAACAACATCACTCTTGGTAAGGCCAGAAAGCTATAAACCAACCTTGCAACTATTGTTAGTATTTAACATCTTTCACCACATCGTTTAGAACAGAAGTCATGAATGTAACTCTGATTCATTCAGGCGACACACAATGCAGAGTGACAGCCGCTTCAGATCTTCATCTGGAGTGTGTGACGCAGTCTAGAGATACCACGTACACTGTGACAAACCAAGGTGTCCACCCCGGTAATGTGCCAATACTTCTGTCTCTTTTTCAGTCACGCATGCAAGATAGAAACACATAAGAGACAGCAAAACAATGGCTGTCATCTAGCCATGTCAACAAAAAAAATGAAGATGTTCCATAACACGTTTTGTGCAAGAATGTTTGTCATGTGTTTCCTTTGCTGCTCCCCTCAAAGACCTTCATTTGTTTCAAAACATTCTAAGCTATATTTATCTGCATCAACACATGTACACATGATGTAATTATTTGTGATTGTATTTATTTATTCATTTTTTGTAGTGTACGGTCAGGGTTATGCTTGGAGCCCTTCTGCACTAATAGCCTCAGTGGGTGACACAGTGGTCTGGCGCTGGGATGCACCAGCTTTTGTGCGCGGTCTGGGCTACAGGGTCTTCAGTGTTTCCAGTCCCAGTGGAACAGATTACGACGGAATTGCTTTCAGCAGTGGAGACACCCAAACTGCTAAAGGTACAAAACTACAACAAAAGCTCCTCTTGGTTATATAGCGAGTTCCCAAACGCTATAAATCCATAAATGTTGAACTGGGACAATAGTGTAATTGATAATAATCTAGTCTAAATCAACTGAAAAAAAAGTAAAAAAAAGTAAAAAAAAAAATCAAGTCTACTTTTATTCAACAGGTCATTTTTATTTAAAATGCAAAATAAATAATAATTAAAAGGTGATAAATGGTAATGGACTATTGGAGCACAGTTTTCTTAAAAACTATATTCATTTTGTTGTATTTTCAAAATTCTTCTTAAATTAAAAGCCGAAAATGAAGGAATGGATGTACAACTATTGTTCCATTAGCTCATGCATGTCAAATTATCGAAGTGACGTATATTTATTAGATGTCACTTCCCTTTTAAGCACAACAAACTACAGAACTGTGTTTACAAGAAGACTTTTTAAAACGCTATAAATGAACTTTTAAATTAAACAAAATTTATGTTAAATAAACTAAATTATTTATTACATCCCTTCATCAATTAACAAATCGTATATGCTCACTACATCTGTTTAACTCCAGCAGTTATTGAAAAAAGATATTAACTCAATACGAATATTCTCTTTGGGTGTAGCAGCATGTAGCTTCCCCATGTGAATTGGAATTGCTAGTGTGGGCTTTTCCTCCGGGAGCTCACCTCCAGACACATGCTTCAGGCTAATTAAATATTCTGAAAATTTTAACAGAACTTAAACCTCTCGTTATTGAACTACGGCAAAAAAAAAAAAAAAAAACATTCTGTTCCAACAAACATGCTCATACTTGAACTAATCTATAGCAGAGTCACACTTCTGGCAAGCTGCTTTGAAGCATATATATATACACATTTAAAACATCCTCAAAATAAATGACCAGGAATACAAATACAGTCTAGGACCATGCATGCAAAAATTTCTTTAATTTTGTAAAATCCTATTTTGAGTTTTTTTTCTGATAATAAAATATCAGGAAAATATCTTTAAATAAACTGCTCTATTGTGACACTTGAAAGGGAGTTGGAAATACTTTTGCATTTGGAAGATTTGCTTTTAGATGTGCTACGTAATACTAGCAGACTTTTCTTTTTGAAATGACATCAAGGGAATATGTTTATTTAAAAGAAAAAGTATTGCATGTTTCTTTACACTATAGGGTTTTATGTGTGTTGTTTTTATGGATGACCGTGAGAACCTACAAAGTTGGGCAATAAATGTTAATATTTATGTTATATTCATTTGATTGCAAGGTTTTTTCACCTACCGCTTCACGTCTCCTGGAGTTTACTACTACAGCAGCGGTTACATCGACTCCGGCAGACAGAGGACACTCCAGGGTGTGGTGACTGTTCTGCCTCTGGAGGAACACACAGTTGAACTTCAGCTGTTTGTGACAGGAATAAAAGCCTCGATGAACATGGGTACTATTATCTTTCTTGATTTTCCTAAATTATTTCAAACCAATACAGACTCTAAAAAAAACTAAATTGGCACGAGATTAGAAAGCAAGTGTGTGGAGACGATACAATATTCGGGGGCTGTTTATAGGTTTTAATGCACAGGGGGAAGATTAGGAAAGCAAATAAAGATGTTTCAGGGAGGCAACAGTGGTGCTACCGTGTTACAGGCAAAAAAAAAACCCACTTTTCTATGTAAATATCTCATATTACAATATGGACATTTGCAATTTGGAGTAAGAACAGGATATATATGCACACATTTTCTTTAAATTTGAATTTAGTTGCATATTATATTAAGGTTTGCTCAATAAACCCGGAAACAAAACAGACTTGGAGGGTTTGGAATGGTAATCCTCATTTGTTTTGCATTTTTAGGAAATGTGAACTCCTCTGCCTCTGGGAATTTAGGCTGTATGCAAAATGCTAGTCGCTTCTTCACATTTACTTCCTGCGCCAGTCCAGTGGTGCTGCAGATTACACCCGACCATGGCACCACTCATGACATCATCAGAATCAATGGATCTGGCTTCAGCAGTAGCAATTATGCAAATGAGGTGAGCTATTATGGTATTTCATGGCTTTCAGCATCACTTTGAGCGGCGTATTGTCAAAAGCACAGTAGTTTTGTGCGGTCTGTATTCAAGAGTATTTTTTTTCTTTTAAAAAGGCCTAGTAATTAGATTAGTCAGTAGTTCTTTTGATAAATTTGTGAGGGGTGGTCTACCGTCAGATTTACTCTAGCATTTAAGAAAATGGTCCCAGTTCTGTTCAATTACGTGGAACATCCTCAAATCAGGTTAAAAAAAATTAACCATTATGGAGGAAAGAGAGCAATATATAATTGGATAAAAACCATACTATGCTGTACCATACTACGGTCATGGCCCAACCATGGCAAAGACGGAGAAAATGAAAAAGTTTGAGTTAAAATACTAAATATTTATTTGATCTTCCAAAAAAATATAAATGGCAATAGTCAATGAGCACCAAAAAAAGAGAAAAACAATACAAAACAAATATTTATATACATTTTTTTTTAAATAGGTCAAAGTCGGAGATGTTCCATGCAGCATCATTAACAGCACCTCCACCGAGATCAACTGCCAGCTAATGCCAGACAGCGGAGCTCCAGTCGGCGTCCCCTTGCCTGTGACGGTCAGAGTTAACAAGCTTGGCTCAGCCATTCTAAGCATGCCAAAGGAAATGAATCGCAGATTTGTGGTACTTCCGGTAGTTGATTCTATCTTTCCCTCGGTGGGCAGCACCACAGGCTACACCCGTCTCTACATATCTGGTTCTGGACTCTCGTATGGGTCGGTTACAGTGGCTAATGTTAAATGCAGTGTGGTATCCATGGATTATTCCCATGTGGTGTGTGACACGACACCGTCTGCGGCTGGCAAGGGAAGCGTCACCGTTTACGTAAACTCTATAGCTTCCTCATGCAGTTCCGATTGCACTTTTGAATATTCTGGATCCATTGCTCCTCAAGTCACTTCAGTGCTTCCTAATATGATTACTGGAAACGCCACCACAGTTGTAGTCTCCGGCAGTGGCTTCGGGAATAATTCTGCTGACCTTATGGTATCTGCCTCCAACATCACATTCCAAGTCACAGAAGTCACAGACAGCAACATCACGGTGTTAGTTGGTGCCCTTCCATCTGGCACGCATCTCCTGAAGGTGGTAGTTATGAGCAAAGGTCTTGCCACAGGCAGTGCCATTCTCACCAGTGTAGCTCAAGCCAGCATCAGCCCAACATCAGGCAGCATTGCAGGAGGAACTCCAATTGTGATCACAGGAAACGGCTTTGTGTCAGGAAACACAACGGTGAAGTTCGGGAGCTCCCTCTGCAGGATTCTAGACGTAACTCCAGACACTGTGAGGTGTTTGACACCAGCTCACGCCGAGGGACTGGTGCAGGTCAACATAAATGTCTTTACTATAAATTATCCACCTCAACAATTCAACTACACAAGAGAAAAGACTCCAAACATCACTTCGGTCGCTCCCACAACAGGTCTGAAAATACTGTTTATTTAGATTCTTTTTTAATAAGATAATTCAAGTTTTTTTTTAAACGTATTTCGTCCTCGCAGGTCCCGTTGGAACACAGATCACAGTCTCTGGGGTTGGCTTCGGCACAGACCCAGCTCTTGTCTCTTTAGAGATCGCTGGTGTGGCATGTAACATATCATCCATCACTGATACACAGTTACTGTGCACAGTTGGGGAACACTCGGGGGGAACATTCCCACTTCTGTTCAAACATCAGGTCAAAGGTTACGCCGTGTCCCAGTCTGTCTTCACCTATGAACTGTTGCTGACAGGGGTCACACCGAACGAAGGTAATCAAACCCACATCCTCTGGAGTACACCTCTTTTAATAGATTTAAAATGAGATCTAAAATATATGTTCACAAGTATCCTTACTTAACATTAATCCTTTTTTTTAAATATATTTTAGTTTTCATGTGATTTATCCTGTTCTGACCCTTGTTTTTGTGGATTCTCTGAGATCAGAAAAACTAAATTTTGTTGTGGACTCCATGCTACAATAGAATATTTAAGGGGGGGGAAGCATCATTATTAGAATTTAAGTTTTTTTATCGATTAATATATTTTAATTCTAAATGTAGAATTATTGTATAAATGATTCTAAAACCGATTGAGATCTTTCATGATTGTATTTTTGTCATGATCCAGATGCTTTTAAACGATTACTGCTATATTGTTTCATCATGTAAGACTACATGATGAAACAAGAAGAATAAAGAATAAGAATAAAGTTCTTGGAAGAATAAAGTTTTGGAAAAAATGAATGAAAGTGAATATTAGTAAAGGTGGTCAAAAGGTTATGAAAGGAATGCGGCAGAAGAAATAGAACTCTGCAACCCTTAATCAGGAACTGTTTTAAGTAGACGACTTGAGATTTAGATAGAAAGTTAAAAAACAGATGAAAAACACAAATGAAGGCCTTCAAGAGATACTTGAAATGTATTTTTCATGAAAATATTTTTTCATAACGCAAAACTCTTATAGACGAATACGATAGACGAATGACAAAAATCTAAAAATTAAAGTTGTTTTTGAATGCAAGTTTTAGAAAACCCCATATCAATATAGGTGACCAAAAGGTTATGAAAGGGATTCGCCAGAGGAAATATGAATCCTCGGCTCCTGAACAGGCATCCCCCTTCACAGAAACTTTCTGCATCAGAACTGGTTTAAGTGTAGGACTTTTGGAGATTTGGATGGAAAATTAAAGAGCAGATTTTACTTCTAAAAACTTGGTTCTGGAAGCTCCATTCAATTTAGAAATTTCAATTGTACCACATTTGTTTTTGTTTGTTTGCAACATGAACAGGATTCAAACCTGTGTAGAGAAACTGTATTGATTTGACAGAGAAACCATTGCAGATAAATTTCGCTCACCATCATCGTTACATAAAACTAAGGAAGATTTTCTATGTAGGAAGTTTTGCTGGAGGGGCCATTGTTGCCATTCAAGGCTCTGGATTCGACCCAAATAGCACCAGAGTTCTCATCTGCAACAGAGAATGTCCTGTTCACCAACAGGACTCAACGTCTACCCAGCTGAACTGTGAAGTCCCTCCAAACAATGGCACGTATAATTTTAAATGATGCATATATGTGTCTAAAAATATTTTCTTAGCATTAAAAGATCTGTTTTGTAAGTACAAAGGTTGCTAGGAATGCTTTAACTGACACAAATCAGTCACAGACACTAAGAAACAAGTCTCCCATGAACCATCCTGAACTTGAGAGGTTGTCTGCCTGGTTGCACTTTGACAACTTCTTTTGTCTCTTGCAGGAAGTGAAGCAACAAAAGTCTGCATGGTTGCAGTGTTGAATGGAGGTGATTCAGTCAACCTCACGAGTGGCTATACGTACAAATCCTCTCTTACAGCCGTGATCAGCAATGTTACGCCGCGCAGAGGTGGCACTGCTGGAGGCACCAGACTAACAGTTACTGGCTCAGGTTTCAGGTACAGAACAGACCAGAATTACTTGCTGTAATGACAAAACGGGATTGTTCTTCAATCACGCATAGATACAGCATGTGGTATTGCAGTTTCTAAATATAGCCTTGTTTCCACTACATTGTACATTAGGGTTATTTTCATGCCATAGCTTCAACATTTCTGATTAGAATTAGATCTACGTTTGACTCAGTTCAAAGTAAATTTCCCAAAATTCCTGACTTTGGTTTAAATTAGTTAGGCAAGGCAAGTTAACAAACAATAAGCTGCTTAGCTTGGTACATTTGAGCATATTCAGCACCTGGAAGAGTTCACTGAAAATATAAATTTAAAGCAAAGTTTACACTCTGTTTGATCAAAGCGAAAGTCCAACAGAGTAAACAAATTAAAATGAACAGAGATAAATTCAACCGTGGAGTCAAAAGTGTTTTCTACCCTTACTAACCTTTTCTTGTTCTCTGAAAATATTTATGTGGTGCACAACTGCCCCTATTGGTCAGGAAGAAAATCAACTGAACAGCTCCTACATTGCTATTTCAAAGAACTTTACATACATGTAAGATAGTTAAAGTATAACAAACAAAAATTCACAGCTGGACGTAACATTTTTATTCAATTAAAACAAGTCAGTGTCATTGAGTTTTTCAGTAGAAATACTTCCACAAAACATTAAAAAATATTTACATTTTTAATGTTACTGAACAATATTTCAACATTGTTTCTGAAAGTTACCGTCAAGTAATGGAGGCCTAGTGTTTAATATGTTGGTAGCAAGTTGGGCCATTAATTTGCTCCCCATGCTAAAGCTAATTTTTGTGTCCAGATATTATCCAACAAATGCTACCATGGTGGAAACTTTCCAGCAATCTGGTGACCCCATGTTCATACACAATGGAGTATTAAATCAGATATTATGATAAAATACATTAAACACTTAATTCTGAGAATTTCAGGACAGAATTCCTGTTTTATTCTCTTCAAAATCACAAAACATTTTAGATTTCGATGGGTTTAGGCAGAAATTTATAGTGGTTCCCTCAAAAAGTCAAAATTTACATTTTCGGAAACTTAATAATCTTTCAAAAACTATGGTAAAAACTACGATAGAATAAGTATAAAAATGCACATTTTTAATCCTCTTCATCTTATCTACAGCTCTAACGTCAGTGAAGTCATGGTCACCATCGCAGGCTCTGTCTGTGATATCCAATCAGCTAATGAGACACAGATCATCTGTGTGACCAATGCTCAGCCGAAATCACAAGACGCTCGAGTGAGAGTTCAGCTGGGAAACAGAGGAATAGCCAGAATGGTAATCTACAATCTATTTGTTTCTAAACAGTTATGTTAAAGTGTTTTTATTTGAGATCCTCTACAGTAGATGTGCGTGTGTGCATGTGCGTGCGTGTTTGTGTGTATATATCTGGTAAAAATAAACAAATAAAAGTAAATATGATTAAGAAATGAAGACAATGGCCCTTTAAGCCATTGATTAGTATTTTGGAAATCTGCTATTAAAATTTGACACACTGTAATGACAAAAAAAGGATTGTTAATGCTCATAAGAAATAGAGAAGGATACACGTATTTTCTTAAAGTGGTTTCAAGTGTTTAAAGCTTCAAGGTGGAAGATTATCAAGGCGTTTAAAGAGGTCACGACGAGCAGCGGCAGCAAGCTAAAGTTTTCACAAACTATGTGAAAGAGTTTTCTAAAGACCCAAGAACAACTACAAAGACACTATTGAAGACCAAGTTTGGAAGTTTCGGTCATTAGAACCCTGCACGGGAATGCACTGCTGTGGCGGTGCTAAGTGCATTTGATACTGGGTTGAAAGAAATACTATAGGATTCTGAAAGACGACCTAAAGAAAACAAACCAACACACACCTCACCATCAAGAAATTCCTCCAAATGAGCAAAGGAAGTCTACTTGCTTGTCTTACACAAAACCCAGACTAATAATGTTGTCTTCGACTGTATATCCATGAATAAAAACCTTGTACATACTGATTCCTGCTGGATTCCTGCTGCTACAAAAACATTACATTAAACAATAATCCACATTTGAGCCAACAATTTTTGCAGGATAACGCTTCCTTCTTCTACATTGATGTCTGGTCATCTCCGTATACTTGGGGTGGTCTCTCCCCTCCAGATGAGGGCACATTTGCTGTGATCACTGCTGGTCAGACCATCCTCCTGGACACCAGCACTCCAGTGCTCAAGATGCTTCTAATCCAGGGTATTTTCACTCAGTGAAAGCTTTACTACACAAAGCTTTGACAGTTCAATCATACAGATGTTTGGGTGTTCTCTGTTCAGGAGGTCGACTGATCTTTGATGAGGCAGATATTGAGCTGCAAGCAGAAAATATTCTGATCACAGACGGTGGAGCTCTGCAGATTGGAACAGAGCAGGCACCTTTCCAGCACAAGGCCATCATCACGCTTCATGGACACCTCAGATCTCCAGAACTTCCTGTCTATGGCACTAAGACTCTGGGAGTCAGACAGGGAGTGCTGGATCTGCATGGTACACTTACAAATCTTTGTTAATGTGAATAACCATCCAATTAGCTACTACTAATCTGAATTCCGAATGGTGTTCAATAGAAACAGTCATTACCAATGTTTACAGTGCGTTTATCTTTTACGTCATTACACTCCCAGCTGTCCTGTCTGTTTACCATCTTTTTTCTCATAAATATGATGTAATGCCTACAAAAATAGAGATGACCTACATAGTATCGCTTGAAGACTGAGTCAGGAAGCCCTTTAGGTGTTCTTCATATAGGTTCTAGATTCCCCTGAAACAGACACCGTTGTACATCATCACTCCCTTGCAGTGAATGCTTTGTTTGGAGATTAACTACAATTGTGTTTCGTTAGGAATCCCTGTCCCTATGACTTGGACTCGCCTTTCCCAGACAGCACAAAGTGGCTCCAACATGTTGACATTGATGGATGGCGTCACCTGGAATGCCGGTGATGAAATTGTCATTGCTTCCACAGGGCATAGGTATGTGAGAGTTCACCAAAATGTGCTGTAACCTATATTTAATATATATTTATCTCCTTCTGGTAGGTTGAGGCACCTCTGGTAAAACCTTTTCACTCTTTTTGTTACTTAAACACCACCGCACCACTTTCAGATGTGCCATAATACAATCTGCTCAACCAATATTAGCTTTTGGTTCGTGTTTTTGCACTTCTAAGTCAATGTAATGGTGAAGTAAGGGCTTTATTAGTGTTTGCATTAGAGTAGTTCTTAATTACCTTTTTGTCTTTGTTTTTGACCAAATCTTCTGTAAAAGATCCACATGCAGCTTTCTTTAGAGTCCAGCCAAACACGGAAAACAAAAGACTAAACCTTGTAGGAAACAAGAAACAGACATGATTCCTTAATCATAGTCTATTCAACAAATGGCCCAAAACCAAGACGGGGCACTTATACTTGATAGAACAAGGAAGACAAACTACACAAGATACACCTGTGAAAAATTAATGACAGACCTAGAGCAGATGCAGGGCATTGTGGGAAACGAAGTTCAGTAGTCTGACCTCAGCTGAAGAAAAGTCATTTGCATGAGGTTAAGAGGTTTTAAAGGGTCCACAAGTCCAAATGTATTGACTTGTACAGATTTTTTTAACAACATATGGCTCATTATTATGAATATGCAACCTTCTGTAGTTAAATTATAATCTATTTAGTGTTTTTTTAACATAAATTAATCATTAAACCATTTGACAATCACAGCATCTGTTCTGTAGAAATGATGCGACCCAGCGATTGTTTCATTTTGATTTTAAATGTTATGTGTAGGTTCTAAAAAGGTTAATAGTTTTCAAATTTTCGTTTTAATCGAACATTACAAGAGATAGGATGCATAATTCAAATCAAAAATTTGAGAAAATGTGCGATCGTCTTTCAGTTTCATTTTACAGACACTAAATTGGTTCCATCAGTACCATCTGTAAGCACAATACCTGTGACATGGCTTGTGTTTTTTAAAGTTCTAGCGTAAGAAAGCACAATGAAAGAAAAAAGTACTTGGAACAGAGAAAAATGGCTTGTACTTAATAGCAACATTTTGTAAAATCAAATTTTAAATTGCTGATCGTTTCATTCTAAAACATTTTGACTGAATTCACAGACACAGCCAGATTGAGAATGAGTTGAAGAGAATTGCTTCAGTTTCCGCTGATGGTAGGACGCTCACTCTGACTGAACCACTGACGTACACTCATCTGGGCGTTTCGGTCACCCTGCCCGATGGGACAGTTTTTGAAGCAGGGCAGAGGTGGGTCTTCTCACCAGAAACATTGTTGTCCGTGGATCCAATAATGCAGAGTGGAGTGATCAGATTGCTGCTTGTCCTGATGGATTCAACACGGGTAATTAAAATATTCACTTAACTTTTAGCTAAGCTCCACCACTTAGCTGTTGCAGAGCCCATACAATCTGATCAATGGGTTTCAATGTGAGGTACCCCCATGAGACCCCAATTTGTTTAAATAAAAACATTTAAACATAAATGACAGAAATAGGACTTTTTGACAAGAAATGACATGGTTAACAAGTTGGAATTTGAGCAGAGTCCAAAAGTGATGATCTTGGGTGACAAAAACCTTGGGTTTCAACCTTGAGGTATTTTTAGCATTTTTTCTTTTGTTGCACTATTAACATTCTAACAAATTATGCTCATTAACAATTGTTTTTTAAAAAGCTATTGTGTTTTTTAAAAAGACATTTAAAAAAAGCAGAAGCTATATCGTTTACCTTTGTCGGTGACACTTTAGAGACCAGTTAGTCAAATTTGTCCTGGAACAATTGTAGATGTACTCTAAAAAATGATAATGATAAGGGGTGGAGTTGAATGACTGATAAGAGAAGATAGATATGAAGAAAATGAAGATAAGAGATAATAAGTAAAAGTGTGTGGGGAACCAACAAACTTATGTCTTATATTCACATGTATTATTTTCAATAATGATAAAGTATAGCACTATCCACAAACAGTAGGTTAGAAGAAAAGTTGTAACATCAGAATATCTACTAATATTGAGAAGAGACTATGTTCAGAACCCTAACCTATTATGGCATTAATTAGAAAGGATGAAAACAAGCTAGGCATCGAACTATATATATATATATATCCCAGGCATCCTAGGATATACTATCCTAGGCATCCCAGCCTTTCGACATTAGCATATAAGTTGCAAGGCAACATTTCAGGAACACTACACTTTTTGACAACTTATTATAAGTAGAGCTGATCTACTTTCTGAGCAAAAGCTAGCTGGCATAACATTTAATTAATCAGAATTAAAATTCCAAACAATTCCAAAGCAAGTATTTAACTCTATTTTGTAATGCACCATTTTACTATTTTTGTTGTGTATATATAAAAAAAAATATCCCAATGCATTTATAATAAAAGGACCACTGTCTATATGCACTGAAATACTTGTCTTTTTCTCCTGTAGTTTAAACAACAGGTCAAGTTGAGAAGTAGTTTGAAGTCATCTGGTTGACAATTTTATCATATCTACATTTGCTTTTGCCAACAGGGGAATTCACTACCCAGACCTGTTTCCAGGGAAGGTTTGGGGAAGAAGTTGGAAGTGATCAGTTTGGTGGCTGCATTATGTTTCACGCACCACAACCAAACCAAAATCTGGCAGTCGGCCGAATTGAGTATGTAGAGGTAAATGAATAGTTTACGTTGTATTGTTTTTTGGCTGGTTTGTGCATCTGAAGTAAGGAAAAGAACAAGTTTAGTTTACCCCATCTTCATTGTTCTTCATAGCTCTTCAATGTTGGACAAGCTTTCCGTCTGGGACGTTACCCAATCCACTGGCATCTGATGGGTGATGTCCAATTCAAATCGTATGTACGTGGATGTGGCATTCACCAGGCTTACAATCGAGCTGTGACCATCCACAACACCCACAACCTGCTGGTGGAGCGCAACGTTATCTACAACATCATGGGTGGAGCCTTCTTTATTGAAGATGGCATTGAAACTGGAAACATCTTGCAGTACAATCTGGCAGTTTTTGTAAAACAGAGCACCAGTTTACTAAATGATGACGTGACTCCAGCTGCTTATTGGGTCACCAACCCAAATAACACCATTAGGCACAATGCAGCCGCTGGGGGCACACACTTTGGGTTCTGGTATCGCATGCATGACCATCCCGATGGCCCATCGTATGACGCCAATATTTGTCAGAAGAGAGTACCACTGGGACAGTTCTTCAACAATACAGTGCATTCGCAGGGCTGGTTTGGTTTGTGGATCTTCCAAGAGTTCTTTCCCATGCGCACTGGCGGCTGCAGCTCCTCCACTCCATTGCCAGCAATCTTCCGCCGCTTCACTTCCTGGAACAACGAGAAAGGTGCTGAGTGGGTGAATGTTGGGGCTGTTCAGTTCAGCGAGTTCCTGATGGTCAATAACGAGAAAGCTGGAGTAGAGTCCAAGAGAATCATACAGCAGTACGTCAGCGGATGGGGGCTGGATGGAGGAGCTGCTGTGGTTAACAGCACCATGGTGGGACATGTAGATGAACTGGGGCTGGGAAGCAGCTACTGCACGGCTCGCGGAGTAGTTCTTCCTCTCGATGATGGGATGAGTGTCATCAACACCAGATTCATAAACTTCGACAGGCCGTCGTGTGCTGCCATTGGGGTGGCAGAAATAGTCGGCACCTGCATGTTTCGATGTGGAGGCTGGAGCGCAAGGTTTAGCGGGATACAGTACTTTCAGACACCCAACAAGGCTTGGTTCAGATGGGAACATGAGGTGGCGCTAGTAGATATCGATGGATCCTTGACGGGTAAATTTCGATTTAGCAGTTTTCATTTGGATGAGAACCTTCAAAGCATGATTAACAAACTAAAAAACCTGAAATTATATATTTATTTCTTTTTGAAAAGGCAATGCAAGCTACAAGGTGATTCCCATGAGTAATCTGCTCGACCCAGGTCACTGCTTTCCAGGAACAGAGTGGAGCATTGGTGTTCCTGGGGCAGTATGTGACGGAACCATAAGCTTCCACCGCTTGGTCGTCTTCAATCCCTCACCTCCATCACTTGTGTCTAAAGATGTGATTGTGACCAATTCATATGGTACAGTGAAATAACCCATTAGTCTTTAGTATTTATGCCAAAAAAAATTGTATAAAACTCCAAGAATTAATCAAATTAAATATATTTCATTCATCAAAATGTTCTCAAACCAGCATGGATTCTTCTAGGTTAACTTGCACAAAGTCAGGGATTCTCCAGGACTATGGTCAGCTATATGAGCCACCAGTTATACCAAACAGATTTTGTCATACAAAGGTCATAACTGAAACAGAAACAGCAGTGTAGGAGGTGCACAGTCAAACTGTTGGCCTCAGATTTATTCTATTATATATAATACAACCCACCTTTTGTTTAATTGTGATTTCAAATCCAATGTGTAGGTAAAAAAAGAGTTTTTATATTTTTTTTAAACATTACAAGTCATGACAGAAATTGCAAGGTAATTAAAATTTGAGATAATGCGTCTTTCAGTTTCATTTAATAGAACCTAAATCTGTGGCATCAGTGCCATCCTGAAAAGATGTAATAACCCTTGGAAGTTCAATACCTGTGATATGGCTTGTGTTTTTAAAAGTTCAAAAAGTGCTTGGAACAGTGTATAAGGTTTAGGAGAGGTTTGTTTGTTTTTCTATACAATTTTCACATTGTTTTAACTATTTTGGGGGGATTTGTTAATTTTTTTTAAGTACTTCAAAGCGTTAAACATCCATTTTGGAGCAGTATTTATTCCTTAAAATGGCTAATGTGATGTTTCAAATGAAGCACAACTGGCACCTTCTTTGGCACATTATTTGGCACATAACTTTTCCCTTGCCACACATCTCAGTGCAATAGGTCATTATTTAGGTTTAAATACATTTTTTTTGCTCACAAATCTAAATAAAAAGAAAACACTATCTGAAATATTGTCAAAAACAAACAATATTATTTGAACCCACATCCTCTACTGACTGAATCACTTTAAAGTCTACTAACACACCAGTAGTGGTCAAATACATTTATCCACTGCATGTTTGCAAAGATGTTTAAATTAAAACGTCCTTACTAAATTCCACATTTGTCTTTAGGTACATGTGTGCTCCCATTTCTAAAAAAAATTGTGACCCACACAATGGGCTGGATGGCAATGCTGCCCATGGGCCAGACGTACAACTGGTATTTTGATGGTGCCTCCCAAATCACCAACATCTCTTACAATGGAATGGTCTACGGCTTTCGGGTAAAGTGTACACTCTACACAAGTTCTGTAGCTGTGATGAAAACTTCTGCAAAAGCCACAAATGAAATAAATGTAAACAAAATGTTTCATCCGTTTCCCAAACAGCCAGAAAATTATATCGTCATGAATCACAACCTCACTCAAGCACCTGACCGCTTCCGGATCATAGATGACAGGAACGGTTCCTCCCAGTCTCTGAACCCCACTGTCAATGTGAATGGTGACTGGTATTTTAACCAGTCATCGAAAAACCTCTATTACATGGGTAAAACAACTCATTTATTTCTATGATAAATGCCTGGGTTTTATAAAGGCTTATGATATAATTCTACTTTACCTTCAGTGTCTGGAAAAGACCGTGTGAACAGCCGAAGGAAAAGGAATAGCGTTGATCGCACTTCTGTAGACAGATCACTAGACTTCAGAGTTTACCAATGTTATTATCCCAACTGCATCCAGCCCGTCTCACCAGCAGCAGCCACTTCAGCCCCAACATCTGGCCGGAGACCTAGCAACTTCATGTATGTTCCAGTTTGCTGTTGTAGGTTTTAGTATTGTAATCTGAATAACATTGTGAATCCTATTGTTCTGAGATAGAACAGGAAGTTACATCACAACTAGAAATGTGTTGGCTCTTTAAATTAGGCTGCTGATCAACATTTGGTCCCTCTTTACTTCTGCTGCTAATGAAGATGCTGGCTCTCTCTAGATCTTTCCCCTCCCCTTTGTCCTTTGTCTGTCGCTTTGAAACCTTGCTTCCAGAGTCTTCTGTAAAGTGTATGATAAATATTTCCACTAATAATCTACATTGTATGTACATTTTTTCTTGTTCTAGATTGTGGTCAAACTCATCGTTTTGGAGGTCAAGCTTAGAGAACAACTTCACCGTGCCACAAGATGGCTCTGATGTGGTCATTTCATCCGGTGAGTGCCTCTGCAGTTACACTCAAAATGTTGACAATTGCAAATAAATAAACATGTTCTTTTTCATTCTCAAAGGGGTTTGGATTGTTATGGATAGGAACACCCCTTCCTTAAATAAACTCACAATAGTTGGGGTCCTGGAGATTCCAGACACAAACAATTTCACTTCTGCCGGCAGCACTCAATATAATACCATTGTTCTGAATGCCACATACATCTCCATTCAGGTACAGTATCCACACTCCTGCCAATTGTACCCTACACATTCAATAGTTTCTACTCTAATTGACTAGAAATGTACACGTTTGGTGGAAATGGTAATTTATCATTAGCCATTTGTTTAATTTGCCTATTTTTCGAGTTTTAGATTGTTAGTTTAGGATTTATAGCTTGATTGGCAAGTCGGGTGCCAATGGTATAGTGGGTAGCGAACTCGAACACATTGAAGTCAAACGAGTCAGATCAGTGTCTCGAACAGTTAAATCCATATAAACTGATTGCTAAACAATAAATGTAGCTATATGTTTCTATATTTAAAGTTAAAATCATAACTGTTATTGTTTGAAAGCCATATTTGAAAGCATGTGGGGCCTCATGCCATTACCGATTGAATCTAAAACAATTCTGAAAGTCTTGTCTTTAAGGAATAATAAGCTAATCTTAAAAATGAAACAAGTTTTGACTTTTAGAACTGGAAGAATTTGAACAAATTGCATGAAAACATTCACTATTCACTTCCTCAGGGTGGACGTCTGATTGCCGGCTGGCCTGATGAGCCCTTCCGGGGTCAGCTACAGATCGTTCTGAGAGGAAGCTATTCCACACCAGACTGGCTCTTACCATCTGGACCAAACCAAGGGTCCAAAGTGCTGGGTAACTCAACATGATCAAACATTGTGGCATCATAGTTGCTATCCAAAATAAATTTGCTCATAAAACATTGTTTTCCAGGTGTGTTTGGATCTCTTGATCTCTACGGTATTCCTCACAATGTTTATCACACTAAGCTGGCGAGCACATCCCAGGCAGGAAACAGCACCATCTCTCTGCAGGAATCTGTGGACTGGAAGGTCAGAAGATTTTCATTGATAACAATAAAGAGAGATTTAAAGAGCAACTATTTTTTTTCTCTGAACCATTTCCTTGTCTAAAGGTTGGGGATAAGATCCTCCTCTCAACCACCAGCTATGATCCTTGGGAGACTGAAATCCGCACCATCGCCTCGGTCTCAGATTATGGTCGCACACTGACTTTAGACCAGCCCTTAACCTACAAACACATTGGTTGGTATTCTGGATCTGTTATGGTCCCATGAGTAAATTTATCAAATTAAAAACTGCCATGAACTGCCTTTTAGACTTGCCCTGAACAAATTTCTGATGTTACAGGGGAGAGTCACACTGTTCCTGGTACTTCCAGAAGTTATCAGCTTGCAGGTAACGTGGCTTTACTGACAAGGAACATCAAGATCATGGGTCAGGAGTCTCCAGAAATGTACTCACAGTCGTATGGAGCCAGAGTTCTTGTGGGAACCTTCTTCAGTGGAGGAATTACTTTCAGAGGTATAATGATGAAAGAAGAAACTTGTAAACTCCAAACTCCTTTAAATCACTTCAAACTATTTTGAAAGAAAGCTACATTTACGATTTCATAACCAGTGAAATATTTGGAAAACTAAAAAATTCAAGGCTACCTACTGCCAACTCCTCTGTTTTTGTATCTCATTTGGTAAAACTTGACACAAAATATCTCTGGTACATTGCGACAAAATCAATGGATTTTCCCTATAAAGCAACATTTTTAACTTTTGAGTAGTGAGGAGTTGCTTTTTTTCTTAATTTATACAATGTCTATCAAAGTATTAACACTTATGTACATTTTATTCATCACAGGAAAAGCACAGTTGAGAAATGTTCAGTTCTACCACACCGGGCAGGAGGGATGGAACGACGTTTCAGATCCCAGATACTCTCTAGCGTTTCTTGACTTGGGATCGGTGAGAAGATTTTTCCATTATTCAGCATCACATGTTTCTATCAATTTTTCCTCAGATATAATGTTTCATATAAGGTTGCCGGGGAGTCTTACGTCAAGGGATGTTCCTTCCATGATGGCTTTGCTCCTGCTGTTGGTGTTTATGGAACCGATGGACTGAGCATCGATGATAATGTGGTCCATCATACTGTTGGAGAAGGTGCAGTTGAGGAAAAACAGTTGTATTTTAAAATGCAACATTTTTGAAATGTCGATATTTTGATTTCCTAGGAATCAGAGTCTGGGGCGATGGTAATGTGATCCGGAGGAACCTGGTTACAATGACACTCTGGCCGGGTTCATACAATGGCAGAGCAGAGGAGTTCAACTTTGTTTGGAACGCAGCTATTGAGGTACTACGAAGCGTATAGCAAGCAACGGACTGGGATTGGATGGTATCGTTTGAATTGGAAATCTGAAAGACTTTGGTGATGTTCTAGGTGAATGAAGCCACCAATGTGGTTCTGCAAGGGAATATAGTTGCTGGCTACGAACGAGTGGGATACAGAATTGATGGAGAACCATGCCCAGGTATTTGAGCTAATCATAATTTACCAAAATACACAAACGCAACCAGGGAACTGCATTCTTTAAAACCCGAAGAACAATTGGGACATGGTTTTTGCCGAAAAGAAAACACTGGAGGAGCAAATAACTAGGCAATTTCTGATGGTATAGTGTGGTATTCAATAGAAGTGACTTGAGAGGATATGAGATCCAAATCTTTACCATAACTCCATGAATGACACGTATGCAGATACCTGGACTTGATAACTGCATTACCCAATGGCAAATTTAAAACTGTCCCTACTTGGTAAATACTTATTTAGCAGCTCCAGAGCCACTATTTGCCATCCTCTAAATAACCATAACTACATAGATATTAATATTCTACTGTACTAGCATCATCTGGATGAATTCTAGAATTCATCTATAGAATTTATTAATATGCCAATGGATGATTATTTTTCACAATATATCGAAGGTTCTCGGAACACAGTGGACCAGTGGAGTCAGAACGAGGCACATGGAGGTCTGTACGGTCTCTACATGAACAAAGATGGACTTCCTGGTTGCTCTCAAATCCAGGGCTTCACCGTTTGGAGGAGCTTTGATTTTGGCATTTATGTTCAGGTGTGAAAAATACAATTTTAAACGTGCACTGAACAGATAAATCCTTATTTGTCTATAGCGTAAATGTATTGTTTTGATTTGTTAAACGGTTTTCCTCGTGTCCAGGTGATCATGAATGTTCTCATTAGCAACGTGAGCCTGATTGATAACGGAATGGGGATCATGTCTCTAATCTACAGTCCACCCTCAGTTAGCCACATGTTTTCAGACAAAACTGTTCGAGTACAGGTGAGGATGCTTCATCAACTGTTTACCCACATCTCGTTCCAGATACAAATTTTAAGAACTTATTGTTTCTAGGGTTCTCTCATTGTTGGGAGCAGCCCCAACTTCAGCTGTTCAGACAGTCTGTCCTCAACCATGACCTACGTTACACTTAGTGGAAGCCATAGGGCTCCACGGCCCCCAAATGGTATGATGCACATCTCAGAACCAGATTTTTTTTCCTGTGTAGATTTCCTTAAATTAATCTAGGTCTACTACAGGTGGCAGGTCTGGAGTTTGCTGGCCGACATTTGAATCAGACCAAAATCATGCCCCACAAAAGCCTCACCCTGGACTTATGAGCTATAATGCTATCTCCGGACTAATGATCATCTCAGGTGAGCTACATTCCCACAGAATGTGATTTCTTAAAAGCCCCAAATTGAATTTGAATTGGTCTAATAGAAAAATAAGTTTAGTTAATGAAAACTATCAAAATACTTTGTTTGGGTGTAATAATCTGAAGCTCAATGCTCACAATACGATGCGCATCACGCTATCAGCAATCAAATTATAATTTTTTTCATCAATTACTTAAACTTTTCCAACAATTAAATTCAATTGAAAAAGATTTAAGATCGAAAAGCTAATTACGTATTGGTCTAGTTTGATATGTGTTGGAGGTGTAATATCATCCAGCCTCCAGGGGGCAGCGATAAAGTTTGTAAACTCAGAACATGAAATACCAAAGACATGAGAGATCTTTTTATACAGTTTCGTGGAGTTCCTCTTGTTTCTCGTGCTTTCTCAGATGCACGAGACGCATATTTCATAATTACACCACGATGCGTATTTTTACATTTTTATAGCATGATGTAAAAAGTCCAAGGTCCATTTTGTTAAAGTGTTTCGTTGTTTAATCAAAATTCTTATTTATTTTATGATTATGTGATGTTTATTGTGTTGGGGAAGTCAGGTTCTGTCGGCTATGCCGGTTGCCCAGTCAATCTGAGCCTGATGAAGCCAGGTGTCTCTTAATAGTTTTATATAAATGTTTAATATGTGTTTGAGACACTGGGAAGTACACGAGGGCACAGACACACAGGTCACACACCATAAATTATGTTTCGTGTTTGGTTTTGTCATTTGGTTTGGGCGCTCTTTTGTTTTACAATAAATTAGATTTATTTTTTTACTGATGCTTCATCACTTGAGTTTATTTTGGGGATTTTTCTTATATGGTCACTGCCATATAAACAAAGCTTCCTGATTGTTTTTTAAATGTGATATCAACTATTTGGTAAAAGACGCAGCTACATTGAGTGTGTTTGTGACAAGGAGCTAAGAAATGCATACATTAAAATTTCCAATTTCCTTCATCTTGGTGGATGCAGTTAAATGGTTAAAAGTAAACATGGGCCCTTGCCGTGAGTTTTTGGTTCCTGGATATCAGCTGCATTTTATTATTATTATATAAATCATCTACTTTACAGTAAAAACACAATTTTTTTGTTAAAACATGTTTAAAGCATATGCGGTTTTACTCCAGACACAACCTTTGTGGGATTCAGGAGTGTGTGCACTACAGAGAGAAATTACATGTTCATGACGAACCCAGGAAATGAGGATCTACAGCATCCAATCAGCGTCGAGAGGATAACCAAGATCAGCAGCACGGAGGACTCTCTGGCATTCATTCATCGGCCGGATCTAAGGTATCAAAATGTTGTAGCCATCGTCAAAATTTTATAAGTTGGAGATTTTCTAACTTTCCAGAAAGAAAAACAACTTTCAAATACAACAAAGATGAGATCTTTAATTGTCTAAGTCCTTCTCAAAACACTACTAGCACTCTTTAGAAACAAGAAGATTCCCCCACCCAAAGCGAACTTTGTGAATCTGTAACATCATTTGTTTTCTTGATTTCAAACAAATGAAAAATTAGTTTTTTCTTTTGCAAAACAAGGTCTTTTGTCTTTTTCCTTTCCCTTTTGTCCTTCAAGAATGCAAAACTTAATTACGAGCTCATGTTGCTTTTAGATTCGAATCATAGACATTACATATAAACACTAGATACTTGGTAAAATAAACATTAATATCTGTATGAGCAAAAACCAAACGTTTCATTTGTTGTCTTATTTCTAGCAAGGTGAACCCCTCAGACTGCGTGGACATGGACTGTGATGCTAAGAAGAAGTCCATGTTGAAGGATTTGGATGGCAGCTTCTTGGGCGCGGTGGGAGCTGTGGTGCCTGAGTCAGAGTTTGAGTGGAATGGCGATCCCCGGCACGGTCTCGGAGATTACCGTATCCCCAAAGTCATGCTCACCTATCTGAATGGCAGCAGAATACCTGTCGCTCAAATCGCTCCTAACAAAGGTAGAGTTCTAGAGTTTCGCTCTTCACAGTGAGAATGTCTACGATGTGACTGTTTCATCTGTGCAGGTGTGATCAGAAACAACTGTACCTACATGAGCACCTGGCAGAGCTACAAGTGCTTCGGGCTCAACTACAGGATGCTGGTCATCGAGAGTCTGGATGCAGACACAGAAACCAGGCGACTTTCACCGGTAGCGGTTCTGGGGGATAAATATGTGGATTTGATCAACGGTATGAAAGGCAGCACTCATTTATTGTTAGTAACTGGGGTGACTGGTGCCATCTAAAATCAATGTTTTTTGCGTACCCTCCTGCAGCCCCCTAAAGAGTAAATATGCTTCAGATAAAATGTGTGATGTCAACATTTCAGTTCAGTGTGAATTCTCATTGTAGTTTCTGTTTGTATTTCTGTTGATTTTTTTAATATATCTGATAACCTTTGTGAGTATTTGGTACTAAAACGTAAAAATTCAAGGTACACTTGAAACAGTCCTTTTCTCTCAGATATTTTCTTCCCTCCAAAATCTAAAAACTAGAAACACAAATAAGTGAGATTTAATTACAATACTTATTTTTACCCACACATGAAACGCTATGCAACCCGTGCAAATATTAATGGTAGTAGCCAAAAAAAAAAATGATGTGATGACATTTTTTTTCAATCTGTTTTGTTGAGCAATTGCGGAATTGGCCGCTCACCTTTAACAGCGTAAGCAAACACACGCAAAGGGAACAACTGCTGAGAAGAATCAGCAATCCATCGTTATTTCATGTGATAGAGTGGATCCATAACATAATGTAGACGTGCAAATGTCATCACAGGTATTAAAGTCTTAAAAAGTTTTAATTTAAAAACACAAGTCTTACATTTGATTAAATTCACTCTAATGGGTCGTACATAATTTTATTTTACGGCACACTTCATGAATGAGCATGCATTACGCGAAGATGGCGGCCATAGCAACTACAAATAAAGTATTTTGTGTCATTAACACAGTTTTTAAAATGATGATTTAGCTTTCATGAAAAAATACTATCTCTGAAAATGTAACTGAAATCACTGCATGTGCTGGTGCAATGGTAGGTGAGGTGGCCTGGAGAAGGTGAGAGGGTATCGGATTTTAGAGAAATTTTGAGAAGTGGTTCTGGGGGTGGAGTGAATGAAGAGAGGAAAAGTGTTCTACTTGGATCTGGGTGACTGAGGTAGTGAACTGTCTGCTGATGGGGAGAGTCTTCTGGCTGAGGTGCTCAGCTGTGAGGGAGGAGGAGCTTCGGGAGGGTGGAGAAGAGAGTTGAAGGTTCTGAAGAGCTTCTGTAGAATTCTTGCACTCTTGGCCTCATGAACGATGCAAGTAAAGTCAAGGTCTTAGATGAAAGTCAAGGTCACAGTTCCCAGCGGAGTTTAAACTTACACCCCAGATTTCTACTGAGTTTTGTGCAATTTTATTGTAAACTGGTATTATCATATTTATAGCATACTTTACTTATCATAGGCCCTCAGGACCACGGCTGGTGTGCCGGATACACATGTCAGAAGCGTGTTTCCCTTTTCCATGCCATCGTAGCAACTGGCAAAGCCTTTGATATCTATTTCACCAGCACAACACCACAGAAACTGAGACTCATGATGCTGAACGCAGGACCTACAGAGGTTAGCGTGTAGTAGAAATGATTCAATGATACAGTTTAAGTCCATATTTTTAAGATTTCACCGCATAAACCTTGTCCTCAGGTTGTCAGGGTGGCTGTATTTTACTCAAACCCTCAGCGGCTGGATGTGTACGTCAACAATAGTTTGATTGCTCCAACCAACGCTCAGTGGAATACAGGAAGAACTGACTACGTACTGCTTCAGCCAACATACACTGGTACTTATATCCAACTATACTCCCAGGTCAACATCAGTTATTTTTAAAAGTTATTTTCTAATGCCATCTCCTCTCCTCAGGCCAGTATGTTCCAAACCTCAACTCCACACACGGCTCCAATTTCTTTGACCAGGATTACAAAATGATGAACGTTCTTCTACGTGGCTCTGAACCGGTGCAAATCCTCACCTCCCCGGTTCTGATTGTGGCCTTCAATCTGCCAGCTATGACCGAAGAGGAATTCTTCGGTGATAATTTGATCAGTAATCTGGCTGCTTTCCTGAAAATTCCAGCCTACAAAATTCGAATTACCAACATCGTTCGCGAGGGAACTAGTGCCAGACGTCGCCGTGCTACAGGCCTGACTGTGCAGGTGGAGATCAGAGAACCACCAGCTCAGAGCACCACCACCAGTAACACTACCACTGGTGAGAACCAAGCCTAAACATAGAGAGAGCTACAAATAAGAATGTTGGATATAGGAACCATAATAAATCTCAAATGTTTAAATCTACAGAATCAGACCAGCAGTTTACTGCTCTGAAGAACATTGCAGATGATCTGGGCCGTGCTGTTCTCTCTGGAAATCTCAGTCAATCCATTGGCTTCAATGTGTCCTCAGTGGGCATCGTCCCTCCTCCCCCTTCCTCCAGTGACCCCACTTGGAATAATGTAAGATGTTAATCTGATCTGTCCCTCCACACATCTTTTCCGTGGTTCTAAACGATCCTGTTTTTGTGTGGAGAGCATGGGTTTATTAATAAAGTGAGGTTTAAGGAAGATCTTCATGCCTGGACTACTGTATTTCTCTACACTTGTGTCCTTCACAAGTAGTGATCGCACAACTCCAGTTTAGAATGCAGCTGGGCTTTGAACTGGAACAAAATTTTGAACACATCACACCAATTCTAACCTCAGCTTCCAGGTGACCGTATCGTATCATGGTTTATACAGCTCTCAAAGTCTTTAAGAAGAGAGCATAAGATGGATGGCTGGATGGACAAAAGGAGGGGTGAAAGCCCTTTGCTAGCATGCTAGATTGTAGTAAGATAAGATGGATGGATCTCCATGTTTGTTGATCACAGTCATTAATTTGCTTCACCAGTGATCATTATATTGCAACTTATTTATTCCCATAGTGATCTAATATATGATCTACTTTTATCCAGACTTCTTGCCTTACTTTTGTCCCTCCTAGATGTAATTACATGTTGTATCTCCTAAAGTTTTATTATATTGCTAAGCTAAACACAATACTAATAATGATCACTAGAGGGAGCTGCCGAGGACACTTTGTACTGATGACTTGAAGACTTGGCCAATATTATCCAGCTGCATAACCGGAGCTCTACTGTTAGGCACCGCACAGTTAGGCCACACGATTTTTTTTAAACAGCGCCCTCTATCAAATTACAGAATGCATATTTCAGCTAAAATATTTCTGAATATGTTTAAGTATTTTAAGCATAGTGTATTTGTTAAGTACAGAGTCCGTTGCCTTAGTAGCCATTCTGTCAGGACTGCTTAAAGTCCCATTTAGCATCATAGAATGGTCCAGTTTACCTGATACTATTGGGGCCGGCGAGTGGTGTATTGGTCATGTTTGGCTACAACCGATCTTTTCGCTCTGAGTTCTAATAATCTGCACTCTGATTATCAAACGATGCTCGATGTTGAAACACACATCAGGTCTGAAGCCATTTTAGTATGGTGTTTTCCTACCTATGGAACAACAGAAGGACCAAATAAGTTCGAAATTGATTTCAGGGAATGAGAAAAATGCTAAATTTGAACCCAAACAAACCATTCAGTGTGTTTGTGTAATAGACACACCAGATGAGCTCAGTTATATTTATGATCGTACGATTGCTTTGGACAGAATTTCGACCTGTGTGCAAAAGACCTTTAGGAAAAGAGGGGAATAGCATTGCATTGATGGATGCTACTCAACCTGGCTGCTCTCAGAAACGAAATAACTCCGGTGTTTGATGGGGGTTTACTTGTTTGTTGACATGCAGAAGAAATAAAAGGGAGTGGATTTGAGCGTTGGGGACATATTTACTTTTTAAGAATGGAGCTCTACTGGAGAATGATCTCAGGCACTTGGGCCTGTGCATAAGAACAAATATTTGATCCTGCATCCACTAGCCTAAAACATCATGATGTGTCTGTATGGGATAGATTGCAATCCAATGCTAGCAATTCTACTTCACCTGTGTCTCGTTCTCAGGTGGCTACTCAGGAAGTGTCCCGTGAAGAGCCGCAGGTGGCGACTGTCAGAACCGTGGCATCTCTGGTGGTGGTGGTTCAGCCGGTGGCTGGTTTGTCTCTTGGAGCGCTCAGTGTTCAGCCTAGCATCAAAGCTCTGGATGCATCTGTGAGATAGAAGCTTCCGGATGTCATAAAAATACCTGAATGAAAGATAGAGCAGGATATTTTTTTCTGTTTGCAGGGGGAGTGCGTGTCGGTGGGAGTGACGACCCTAACCATCTCCGCCGTGCTCAAGGACACCAATGGGAATCCAGTCGAGGGGCTTTATGGGAACACCACCATCTCGTTCAGTGACTGCTGGGCCAACTTCACTGACTTGTCCGTCAACACAAGTGGTCAGTAAAAATGGAGAGATGTTCACCTCTATGCAGATTTGACTGTAAATGGGGAACCCATTGGTTGCTTCCGAGAACAGAACTGGCAACACTGGCAAACCTTTGTAGTTTAAATAAACAAGAGAACAAAACATGCGTTTTTTCTCACAGTTGAAATAAGCTCTTTTTATAAACTTTCCAAATTCTCTCTTTGTCTGCTTCAGGCGAGAACTTAAAGTTGGTCTTCACGCTGAATGATTGGAAAGCCGACTCCAGATCTTTCACGGTCAGAGCACCTACAACACCCCCTCCTGTCGTTGTCCCCACGGATGATAATTTCCCCAGCATCTTTGACTCCAGCCCTGAAATTTCATCACAGTCTGTGTATCTGATCACGCTGCTGAGTGCTTTACTTCTGCTGCTCAGACAATACGAGTGATTCAATACAGTGAAGAGATTTTGCAGATAGTGCACCATATAAATGCAATAATATATTTTATTTTCTCTTGATTCTATGTGATTATGATCAACTTGTGTAAGCTAAAACTATGAATTCTGAGCACTTTCAGCTGAGCATAAAAATGAATTTATTTCTTGTATTCCGCTATATACCACATTTGTTTGGATGGGAGTTTCAATAAAAGGCCCTTTTATAAAATCACACTTCATGTTTGTTGATCTGGATTTTTTAAAAGCAAAAAAAAACAAAAAAAAAAAAACAAAAAAAAAACAAGATTCCTCCTAACTTTGCTTTTATAGCTATAGCACATCTCCATCATTTACCCCTTTTAATGGATCGTTTATGGCCCAGACCAGGTCACAATGTGACAGCTTACCCTCTGAAAAGATTCATGAACTTGCAAATTCCATAGACTGGAGGAGCTTCCCAATGCAAAGATGTACTGATCTCCATCTAATTTTTTAAAAGCTGTTTTCTGCTGATCAAAAAAAAAAAAAAAAAATAGCATCCCTCTGACGGCCACTAGAGAGCAATAATGTCTATAAAGCTCAGTCCTTAGCCTCAAACCTCATGTCATTTTTTTAAATGAGCCTGTAGACTTCACAACTGACAGCATACATCAATAATTCATTTCACTTTTAAGACATTAACAGTTAATTTAGGGTATATTTTCAGGGCATCGATTCTTATAGTCTGGGGTTTTGTTCCATGTCATGACAAGACTGTGCACAGCAACAAGAAATGGGCAACGTTGAGGGTCATAAGCACAGTGGTGTCTATTTTTCAACATTTTCTACATAAAGTCTTATTCATGATTAGGTCAAGGAGCAGTGAGCGGTTCACCCTAGTGCCTTCTATCGGCCGGCCACCACTTCTGCACAATTTCATTAAAATTACAACAGTGGCAATACAGAGGGGTGGCAATACTTTGAGCAATCAGCCGATTTGGAAAAGGAAACCCAATGCTTTCAAATGTTAAATGCAAACTCCACAAAGGCTTGTGTGAACCAGGACTCAAACTTATGGCAAAGCTACTCACCACATGCCAAAGCTACTAACCAACTCCATATATTTTCCTGTCATTTTAAATAGAAACTCAGCAATTGTTATTTAATCTTTTTTACTTTAAAAGTAAAGATTATATGTAATTGGATGTCTTTTCAAATTGACAGGATTTATCACCTAAAAATAAAAAGAACATCCTAATGCTGCAGTCACAAAGGTACCACAAGCTCTTCATTCTTCTTGTTAAGCCTACAAACAGTATCTCTATAGGCACCACCAAACAAGTTAATGCAGTTACGATAAACCCTAAATCCTGGTATTTAATCCAACTGTTATCAGAACAAACACAATGATCCTATTATTACAGAATCAAATCTGGTCTGGGAAATCAGAGTCCCCACCATTCGGTTCCAGAATGAAATCCTCTGATTTGTTTCCCCAACACAATCAATAGAAACAACAGAGATGCAAGTGTTAAGCAGCTGGCGTTACAAGTTCATGACTCCCGGATGAGCTGCGTGTAATTCAGGGTTGCTCTTGACAGCAATTGTTAGAAGATAAATTGTTAGTAATTATCAGGACGTAAAAACCCCTGACTGTAATGTAAGAAGTTATAATAGGTTTTTCCATTTCACTTCCTTATGACTGTTCAAATGTCTGAGTGAAACATGATACCTGTAGAGTTTACAGTTACCAAAGTAAAATTTACAAAATACTGTTCCATCTCTAATAGACAAGACATTTTAAATGTTCTAAAATGTGTTTTAGTGAATTTTTCTAAGAAACCAATGGTATCCCATTTACACAGCTTTAAACCATAAAACATGATCAAAATATGCAAACTTTACTGGACTTACTATAAAAGTAATAACTACAGTGGTACCCCGAGATGTGAAATTAATCCGTTCCAGGGTGGCGTTCGGAACTTCGGACCTCAAACAATTCGTATGTCGAAGCAAGTTTTACATGTAAAACTCCTAATCCGTGCAACGGCTCTCAGAAACAATAGTAGAAGTAGATAAAAAATGGAAAAATCAAGTAACGTTTCTTCAATCCTCAAATCCACACATTGTTAATGTAATAAATGATAATAAAACACAAGCAAAATACGTTTGGGGCAAAGATTTCATGCTGAAATAAAGATCCTTCACCTTGACAAGAATTAGGATGATAGTCCTTTTAATTATGATAAAGGTATTAAATTAATTACAAAAGCTGAAAATACAGCCTCATTTTAAAAACTAAATGTATAACTGCTTTGTGTTCATTTTGGGGTAACACCTTACAAAAATAATATTTTACTGCATTTCTCTGTGGTTTTCCCTTCAAAATAGTCTGTAATCCTGTAAAATGGATGTATGTTAATGAATAATACTTTTTTATTTTACAGTTTATTTTTCACGATACTTAAGAATCTATTTTATGTGTGTGTGTGTGTGTACAACATTCCAGTTTTTACTTTACATGACACAATCTATTTCATACATAGTTTAATATATTTTAATTAATATTTCTGGATGAACACAATATCTTTTCGCTCATCTCCGTTTCTTTGTTAATGTTTTTTCTTTGTGGTTTATAAAATAATCAGTATTTCGCAATTAAAGTGACTGAAAGCCAACTTCTTGAGTGTTGGAATTTAATCTGTGATCTCGTAAAGAGCCGAACAATGGAGCTAAACAAAGTGGACCACTTTGTGGAAGAACATGTTTGTCATGATGTAAATTCCTTCACATTTCAGCTCCTTTGCACACAATGTAAAGTTGTTTTATGAACTTGAAAACTCCTTAATGAACTTGAAAACTGCTGGAATTCGTATCAATTTTAACTTTTTTTTTCAAATTATTATTATTTTGACCATTGGTTTGAAGCAGGAGGTTGGTATCACTTTGAAAAACATGGTTCAGGTGCAGAAAACGAAAAACGAAAGTGCACAAGAATGTTTTGGCAATTGAAGGCATGGACGAACGTACACATCTCCGAGTTGATATCAGAAACAATTCAAGTTTAATTGTTATGTGATCAGATCTTAAAATGCCAGCACTATATTCTTCCACAATTATTAGATTTATGGCAGCTTCTAATTTGTTTCCAGTTTAAAGAAGAAGGATTTTGTCCATTTTTATCAACAATCCACTGTTATTTCAACTCTTAGGAGAAACCAATTGTTCTATATTATTATCATATTCATTTAGCTGCAGGATTTAAACACAACAGTATTGTTGTCTGAGGTTACAGATCAATGCTGCCCTTCTTGTTTTATTTACTGTTCATCACCTGACTCACTGAGGGCTTAAAAAAAAGGTTTCCTCCTGCCATTCTTTATGCTGATGACAGGTATAAAACCCAGAGCTCCTCTGAACCAGTGGTATTTGAGTTTTTCAAGAGGACCTTGAAAGGTATGTGACTGAATGATAGAGATTTATAAAACTGTTCAATTCAAGTTTTAAGAATTAAATATTTCTACAAACAAATGCACAACATTGATCCCAGGAGCTCTATCAGGAAATTTGAGTTATTCAAAACTATTCAAAATAGATAATAGTTGGGCTTTGTGCTATTATTTTATATATTTTTATGGATTATCAAGCTGTGAAATTATAATTTGAGAATAAAATTCTTTTACAGGTGGATGCTTTTAACTTTCTAGCACGCGGTGATCTGTCAGGATGAAGCACGAGAGCCTGCAGCTTCATCTGCTTTTCACTGTGTGCCTTTTAACATGGAGCTCGGCAGGTTTGTGTTTAATGTGGTTCTGTAATTTAAAATCTTTTTTACATAGACTCAAACTAACATACAAATCAGCAGTGTTGCGTGAAGCACTTGGGTAAAAGTACAAAGTACTTTAATAAAAGTTTAATTAACTGCTGAAGTGTTAAAGTGCCTTGTCATTTTTGTACGTGTGCAATGTATTGCAATATTTAAAAAATTCCTTTAAAGTACAAAAGTAAAAATTGGAAGTATCTATAAAAGTAAGTTTATATTATAATTTAAAATAATTCTTAAGGAGCTAGAAAACCTCTCGGTGGCTTGGGAACATAGACGAGTGTCAAGGTAATCAATCCCAATCTTCTCCAACTACTTACAACGTTCCAACGAAAGCGCCCCTGTATACAGCCTAGGTTGTGGAGCCGGACCCAACTCTTCACTGCATTCCACCCAAGGCTTACAAGACATGAGCTCAAGGTCGTGGCAAAAGGACATCTCCGTTCCCTCCTTCAAGAAACAATGGGTTACACAAGAAACCTAGACGTTCCCTTTCAGGAGTTCTCTCCAACGTGTGTCGAGTGACTAACTCCAGGAATCCTTTAGGAAACATTACGATTAGGGTCCTTCCATGCAGGCCGGCACCAACAAAAAACTGCACCCTGTTTTGCTTGGTGAAGTCTCCTCATCTTATTACCAGAAGGGACACGACTCATGGCTGACAGAAGGAGAGGACCCTTGACCAAGACAGGGAGGGTGTGTGGACTCAAAGGTGCCGGAAAAACCGGAAAAACCCAAGCTGAACCAACTGGTTTAAATATTCTGCGAGGGATCATCAAATTTATGGGCCATTATTGGCTACCACTGCCCTGAGTGACAGCAGTGGTGAGTATGTGGTGGGCTCCAAGGTTGCTTCTTCATAATGGCCATCATCTGTCGACGAGACCCCTGAACATCAGGCTATTTCCTCTGATACCAACTCCTTCCCCTGGGCAATCTGGACCGATGTAGGTGTGGAGGACTCGTTCTCCAGTGGGGGCCTCAATCACAGAATTACACGAACAAAATCTGATTAATTCAGATTGTGCCCTCGGGTGCCCTGACGAATCAGAAACTATAGTTAAATTAAATTCAAATAAAGGCCTTACGGCTACCCGTATATCGCCTTAAAGCATTTTACTTAATGTAGTGAGTGGAGGGGTGACATCCCAGCGCCCTCTATTGAGCGGCTGGCACAGATATGAATGGTACAGCGAGGTTTTAATAAATCACTGTTCTCCATTACTCTGACAGAAGACAAAATGGTGGAACAAGTGTTCCCAAAATATGGAAGCCTTAATGGCGCCACGAGACTGACAGTATCTGGGCAAGGTATTATTCACAAACCCGTGTTTTATTACATTTTCCATTTTTAACTCCTGTCTAATCACAGATTTCTCCTCTCAGGTTTTGCTCAGGCCAGTCAGTTCAGTCTCAACTCCAACGACCCAAACTTTGGCAACAGCGTGACTCTGGTGTCCCGCACCAGATCCATCCCCTGTGATGTCGAGAGAGACTCCTCTACTTCTAAACAGATCATGTGTTACACAAGGTAATGACTCACATCTTCCAAAACAGCCCAATGTGAATTTGATGATCCGGACGCAGGACAACGCTTGAGAAATATTTGAAGATCCGTAAACCTCACGATATTATGTATATGGAAGTAATTTTACAATCACTTTCAGAGCTATGCCAGAAGACAAATATGATGTGAGGGTTAGTGTGGATGGTGTGCCAATACCCACGTCTAAGATTTGTGATGGAGTGAGTTGGAGTTTCAGGTGCATGTTCAATGTAAGTAAGGGTGATCTCAGTGGACTTACCCCAAAACTATTAAAGTCTCAAAGTCTGCTTTGCTTTCACAGCCCAGAAGTCAAAACACTCCCACAATTCAAAGCATTCAACCACTCTCTGCGACCCCTGGTGAGTTTTCCAATACACCCTCACCATATTAAGTATTATTATTATTCTAATTATGATGCTATCTTTAGGGTCTGTGGTGAAAGTTCGAGGATTAATTTTTACTGATGCTTATGGGGGCAATGCCAAAAGTTCAAATGGCTTGGACGTGCGATTTTCAAGGTATAATTCTATATACATAACTCTACAGTACTCTATAATTGTATTCTTTTTTTTACTATTTGCTTGACAAATAATTTCTCATCACATGAGTCGATATGTGAGGTGCTGATGTGTCTGAATCTATGATGTGTCTGAATCCGTGATTTCGAATCTGAACCAGTTATAAATCCAAACTTTTGGGAGCAGGGCACCATTCTTTGTGATTCTGCTGGATTACTGTATTTGTCAAAACGACTTTGTTAAAATATCAAAGCTTGCCTTTCAAGAGCTCAACCCTGCAGGAGAGCAGGTCACTCGATTTTGTCTCATAAACTTTTTTTCTTGTTAAGGTTAATTTTCTCTCTCCCATTGGTTTCAATTGAGTTTTAAAAAGTTTTAGACTTTTTAAAAATTTAAATAAAACTACAGAAATTTGGTAGGTGTAATAAATTAGCACATAATTCCTTTATAAGTGGATGCATATTTACAGCACGCCCCATTCGATGTCTATATGTGAGTACAGCACATTTTGAAAAACTGTTCTGATGGGAAAACAGACTCGCTTTAAAATTCAATTCAGGTCGTGAAAATCATGTGTAGTCCTGCACAGTGCAGTGTACAGCTAAACATGCTCACAGTGCTCACAGTGCTCAAAGACTTCATACAATACAATTTAAATTGTAAATAAAGTTGACTTAGTCTAACCTAATTGGTTTCGACAAAAGTTTTGAGTATTATGAACTTAATGGGTTCACAGTGTTATTTAGATCCTCCGATGGCATTGCGTTGCTTATCATTTTGATTTCAACCATCCATTATCGGATAGTAAATGTGACTAGTTTTAAATGTTTGTTTTATTAGATGAAAAAAATGAGATTGTATGTCAGAAATCACAAACTAAAATTCAAGGAAATATTCCACCGTGTCTCACAGGCTCATGTGATTTTAATTTATTTTCGTTTTAATCTTATGCACATGTCTTTAACATGTGCATAAGATGTAGGTTAGATAAGATAAGATAAGATAAGGTTGTATGAAGCTTGTTGCTTGATTTTTTTTACAGGGTGTACATGGGAGGAATGCCATGTGAGATTTTAAAGCCGAATTCGCAAGAAAAGTTAGTAAAACCTTCAAACTAATGGAAGCATTTGTACAACTTGAACATCTCCAGATAAATCTAAACTTTTGTACAGGTATGGAATAAATTTGGATTGTACTGACTGTACATGGGGAGTTATGAGCTGCAAAATGACCGGAACATACATCGGTGAGAGCATGTTTGTGTTGAAAAGCGCTGAATCATTTCAAAGTTCTGTCAGATTCATCAAGGCTTTGATTTTCAGGTCATCACAACCTCAGTTACATTCTTGATAGTCAGTACGGGAGGTCAGTTAAGTTTTATTTTACTTTAATAGTCAAAGACTTGAAAGCATAAAAACTCTTCAAAGACAAATCAAAGTAAAATAGCTACCTTTCTTTAAGCACAACTAACGATCCCTTTCTAATAATTACTTGTATTTTTTTCTTCTGATCTGTTTGTCAGTTTTCAAAAAGATCTTCAATTTTTACTAAATTTTCTAGGAGTTTGCCAGACTTTGGGGTGTTCAGCATCTCAGCGCTGAACAAGCTCTCCATGTTCCAGACTTATGCAGGTGCACATGGCAACTACTGTTCTTTGAAGCAAACAATGTGTTATTAAAAACACTCCAAAAAGAATTATGTTCTGCTCCTTTCAGAGGTGAAGGGAGTTTCTCCATCAGAGGGAAGCCTGCTGGGTGGCACATCGCTGACTATTCAAGGGAACTATTTTGATGAGACTGACCAGCCAGCTAGGGTCTTAGTAGGAGGTAATCACAATACCAGTTAATTATCATGAAGTTTTGGTTAAAATGTTAACATAATATTGACGGAAAATCAACATGCAGCTATGAAATATGTGTAAGTTATGAGAAAAGCACCTGCTCACAACACAAGAAATGCTGAATTACAAAATGAACAAAATCTTAATACATTACATACAGTAACATCTTAAAAGTTAAATTAACACTACTCAGAGTGTATTAGGTCACACCCTATATAGAGTTAAACTGAAGCTGAGAAAGAGTTATTTGATTATCTATTTTCTTCATTTAAAAAAAATCTGCACAGGAAAATGCAAAACAAATTCAGAGAGGGACCAAAAACACTCTGAACAGAGTTAAAGTAGACTGTTTTGTTAAAATAGACTAATTTAAATACCTCTTCTTCAGAGTCTGTTTAACTCTACATAGAATGGGACCAAATACACACTGAGTAGAGTTAATTTAACTCTTAGGATTTTACTGTGTAGAAAACTATTGAAATTCTAAAAGAAAAATATTTTATAACCTTTGTCTGGTTGTCTTCTGAGATAGATCAGGAAATTACATCACAAACAGGAAGTTACATCACAACCAGTAATGTACAATAAAGTTGCCGAGAGACATCTGGTCTCCTTTCTTCACTTAGAAGCTCTTTTTTTCTTTTCCCCTTAAGCTAGCATACTTTTTCTAGCTTCCAAGTACAATGTTAAGCTAAATAAATCTGCATTTCTGTTAAATCTTCCTAAACCTTGCTTCCAGGGTCTACTGTAATGGGTTATGAATTAATATTCAATAACAAAATTCATCTTAAATGCAGCTACAATGTCAGGCTGACCTAGACTTACCATTGATGGCTTTCTGTGAATTTGACGGGTTAGCTCATCTTCCTTTCCAGATGACCAAATATGGGCCCAACTATTAAATACTAAGGCAATTATGAAACCGGAGCGCGCTGGTCTCTATGTCTTCATTTGAAACAGTAAAGTTTCAGAAAACTTTTGTCTTGACACACACAACACAAAATATTTTTCACATATGGTTTTTCTACTCCTACAATTATTTAAAATTCATTCTGTGCTTCGCTTTCTCTCTTTGAAAACATAAAATTTGCATAAAAGGTAACATAAAAGGTATTTAAATATCCAGCTCTGTGTAAAATGCTTTTTGTTCTTGTAGGTCATGAGTGTAAGATTCGTAGTGTATCAAATCAGAAGATTGTTTGTGTAACTCCTGGCTATGACAGAACAAACGTGACGGTGTTTCCTGGTGAGTCTATCTATTTATGCTGAAACTACAAAGATGTAATTAATTATACATGATTAAACGAACTGACTGTATCACATTGTATTGTCAATTGTATTAAATAAAAGTTTTATATCATGTTTTAGGTGGAAGAGGTTTAAAGTTGGAAACATGGATTAATACTCTTTCAAGTTCTATAGAGGATGTACTGACTTACAGCTCCAGCAAGCCTGGATACTCTGTTCAGTGGGTGGATTCTCTGTCCTATGCATGGCCAACTGAAATGTATAACTTTGCTGCAAGACTGAGCGGGTTCTTTGTTCCACTGGAAACCGACAACTACTACTTTCAAATTAGAGGAGGGTATCGATGCCAGCTTTACTTCAGTAAAAACGGTCCTCCAAATAACAAGGTACTTTTTTATATATATATACCAGCATTAATGATAATTGTGAGGGAAAAAATACTTACAGAAAGATAATCCAGACCCAAATTGTGATTAATTTTTTAATTATTCTATGGTCAAATGAAAATATCAAACTGCTATTATCTCCTGCATTCACAAATATTAAACAATTATTATATATTTTTGTAAATGTTATCCACTATTTCTTCAAATCAGAATTCCGTCGTAGGAAGTATGATTGAGCATATTCACAGCTGGCACTGAGTATCTCCTGATTGCCCACTTTGTACAGATTTCTTACTCAACTATGACAGGTTATAGTGAGGAATTCCTGGGGTGACTGGACTGGCTATAGTTACAAAGGAGGCGGGGCTAAGAACAACTCATTCAGATTTTAACAAATGCTCATATGCTGAAAAAAGAGTCAATTGCATTTGGTCCATTACCCCAATATTACAAAAATTATTTGTAAAAAAAAAATAAAATAAAAAATAAAAAAACATTTTTAACAAATCGAAAGACATTTCAACAAATATTTGAATAATAACATCACATAAATGTCAGTAAATCCAGCTGTTTAACCACTCAGACCATCACGGAAAGAGGCATCTTCCTTCAGCAGAACATTACATTTTTAGCTGAAATGACAGTGTTCCTTCATAATGCGCTTAGTTCACATATTACTTGTGCTTTATCTTGATGGTCTCAAGGTTTGTGGAATTTATTTGTGTTTATCCACCCAAATGGAAAGTAAAATAATATTAAATGCAGACATCTGGTGTCACTTTAAGCCATTTGCGCACATTTTGAACCACTTTCTGGTTTTTTTTTTCTGTAAGAGCAAGATTGTTGATAACTATTATGGAAGCTTCAACCAGAAGTCAGATGTCATGCGCTTGGAAAAGGGGAAGCCGTGAGTTATGTTTTTTTTCTAATAGTAATGTGATGACCCTTTAACTACATATTACAAACCGCACCTGATCAGAAATGTTGCATTTAAATGACATTATACAAAATATACACTTCAGACCCCACAATCATTCAAAAAACATATCCATCTTTATATATAGAAGTAAACCATACTTTAATTACACAAATGTATTTTAAAAAATGTTATATGTTTTTTTTTTTTTTGCTTTTAATTTCTAAATGTTTAACTTTGTTTGTAAATATCCCTTCATGTGCCTCATGTCTTTCAATGTATTCCAGGTACTACTTTGAGGTTCTGCTTCAGACCTATTATTCTTCAACGACATTGGATGTGGCCTTTTTCAAAGATATCAGTCCTTTTACCGACAAACAATCAAACGAAGCAAAAAATGAACAACAGCAGATTAATGCATTCTATGATATACTTCCTGAAAAACAGGTAAATGTTTAGGTTCAAAGCTAAAAAATGTAAAAAGTCTCACAAATGAAAATATCTCTTTGCAAATACAGAAACACAACAGTCATTGCTGCATTTCAAATCTTTATCCTGACAACGAAGCAACGTTTGCACGGCATTTGTGGGTTTGTCCATTTGACATTATAAAACCGAACAGTGTTTATGGTCTTAACAAAAAAGCACATGGCATGTAAATAGCACCTAAAATTACTCTGTACCACTGACATGACAAGAAAAAGACAGGGTCACTTTATAAACATGATCCATAACCATGTCACTTCTTTTCAAGTCAAGTCACAAGTCAAGAACGGGCAAGTCCGAGTCAAATCCCAAGTCATGTCAGGGCAAGTCTATGTCGAGAAAAAAAAAGTCACAAAATTTGAATTTCAAGCCATTTACAACAATTTCAAGCCAATAACAATCATGTTCATAAAACATTAACTAATTAGAAACTATTAAGAGGATGCTGAATTAAGAAAATACAAAATTTATTTGGGTTGTGTCATCATAATATCCAGTTTATTAATAATAGGACTTTAGTTTTTCCATTAGGTGAACTTGTGGCTGCTCTGCTAGAGACTTCAGCACAATTTAATTGTTGCTATAAATTGTTTTTATCAAGTCTTTCTGAGTCAAAGTAGTCAATTCAGAGTCATTGGGTTCAAGGCAGAGACAAGTTGCGAGTCATTGGGTTCAAGTTTGAGTCAAGTTGCGAGTCATTGGGTTTGAGTTGCAGTCAAGTCGCAAGTCATTGGGTCAAGTCCGAGTCAAGTAGCGAGTCATTGGGTTCAAGGCCAAGTCAAGTAGCAAGTCATTGGGTTTGAGTTGCAGGCAAGTCGCGAGTCATTGGGTCAAGTCCAAGTCAAGTCGCGAGTCATTGGGTCAAGTCAGAGTCAAGTCGCAAGTCATTGGGTCAAGTCCGAGTCAAGTCGCGAGTCACTGGGTCAAGTCCGAGTCAAGTCGCGAGTCATTGGGTTCAAGTCTGAGTCAAGTTGCGAGCCATTGGGTTTGAGTTGCAGTCAAGTCGCAAGTCATTGGGTTCAAGTCCGAGTCAAGTAGCGAGTCATTGGGTTCAAGGCCAAGACAAGTTGCGAGTCATTGGGTTGGAGTTTGAGTCAAGTTGCTAGTCACTGGGCTCAAGTTAGAGTCAAGTAGCAAGTCATTGGGTTTGAGTTGCAGGCAAGTCGCGAGTCATTGGGTCAAGTCCAAGTCAAGTCGCGAGTCATTGGGTCAAGTCCGAATCAAGTCGCAAGTCATTGGGTTTGAGTTGCAGGCAAGTCGCTAGTCATTGGGTCAAGTCCAAGTCAAGTCGCGAGTCATTGGGTCAAGTCGCGAGTCATTGGGTCAAGTCCGAGTCAAGTCGCGAGTCATTGGGTTCAAGTCTGAGTCAAGTTGTGAGCCATTGGGTTTGAGTTGCAGTCAAGTCGCAAGTCATTGGGTTCAAGTCCGAGTCAAGTAGCTGGCCATTGGGTTTGAGTCAAGTCGCGAGTCATTGGGTTCGAGTTTGAGACGAGTCGCGAGTCATTGGGGTTCAAGTCCAAGTCGAGTCGCAAGTCTTTTTCCTTAATCCAATTAATATCCTCAACACCATGCTCCCTGTTTTGATCTGAGTAATCTGAGAGCTCTATTTGGTTCATATACGGTTAAGTATTTTCATGCTTGTACACGGGTAGCAGAAAGCTATTATAAAATCTATTCTGAATGTCATTGGAAGTATCTACAAATTGGTTTTATTTCCTCTTTATTGTAGGTGATTCGTTTTGATGGATGGACACCACAAAGTGGCATCAAAGAAGTGCAGACCCTGAGAATCAGCAGTAGCTGTTTCTCAGACAGTTCCTGTGATAACACTTACTATTATTTATCATATGGAAATCTCAAAACAGGTGCGATTACTAAATACACAGTCATATTCCCATGCTCCAAGTTCAATTAATCTATAATATTTTCTTGTTTTTGTATTTGCGTTGCATCCTTTAGAGCCGATTCCAGTAAGTGCATCAGCAGAGGATTTACAGAACATTCTAAATGATATGTGGACGATTAAGCCGGATAATGTCACAGTCACAATGGAAGAACTCGACACTGGGGCGCTGTACAATGTCACCTTCAACTCTAACAGAGGTGAGCTCAGAAAACATTCGACAAGCCACTTCAAACAATACAAATATTTGCAATATGTTAACAGAAATAATCCATTATTCTCATTAAAATTCTGTAATTATCTCAGGTGACTTTGAGAATCTTGGCTATTTTACGGACTCGGATACAAACATCACAGTATCTGAGGTCATAAAAGGCCGCGCCAGCATGGAGACGTTCACTCTGCTGTGGGCTGGAATCCCATCAAATCCTGTACCTTTCAATGCATCTGAAACTGAGGTTGATCTTTGATTTCATGATCAAATAAAAGCTGTGCATTCTTGTTATTTTTTCAAGTAATAAAAAACCTAAACACTCGTTTCATCTCTTTAGGTGCAGTCGGCACTAGATGGAGTTCTTGCAGCTAAATGTTCAGCAGATATCCCAAAGATGGAGAACTCTAATGTGAAATTTCAAAGAGACTACGAGACAGCGAACACTGGCGTAAGTAAAGCACAAAACATACGTCTTCAAAGAAATCGTTTAAACATTGCATAAACCACTGTGTGTCATACAATATTCAACAAATCCGGTGCATTTATTTATGACCCTAGAGTTAATCTGTGGATCTCCCCTTGTTTAAAGTTTTTTCAATTTCTACAAAAACAGTTTTCAGGTGATCTAAATCCTAGAGGGACCCGGGTTTTATACACAGAAGCTTTCTGTGGAAGTTGGTCCCTGAAAAATCCAGAAATTCTGTTCTGGACGCAGGATGTAGCAACAAATGGATCCATTTACAACCAGATACCGCTGCAAACATTCAGCACTGTAAGCACCACTCCAGCTTTCTCTCCTCAGCACAAGAGTCTATGTTCTGCATTTAGGTTGTTAGTATGTGTCACAATCAGTTCCACCTGAAAATTGATATAATGTAAACAGACATCTCCGATTGAATCTTAAGATTATACTCATTTTATTAAATTTACTATTGGAGCATTGTTTGAATTTGCTGTTGGTAATGTTCCGTAATTTGTTTTTGTTTAAGCTTTGCTTGGCCTACAAAGGAAGTCTGTCAAATGAACTGGGAATAACATTCAGTTATATTGCTTCAAATTCTAACATACAGCCATCGATACGTATTCCTGTGCAGTTTGATTCAACGAAAGAGTAAGTTATCGTGAATATATAAATTTATATACACACATATGAGTTTAATATATATTCTTATATAAGTACTAATAAAGCACATTGTTGTTAGGTGGAATTACAAGTGTGTGGATCTCCTGAGTTTAATACCAACGAACTACTTTGGCTCTAACTACAATCTTATTCAGCTGAGAGTATATGGTACTTCTAGTTACTTCATTGATGCGGTTCATATTGGACGCCCAACAACAGCTATATATTCTAATGGTGAGTAGGAGTAACCCTAGCTATTATATTCACTTAACAAGATGTTTACTCTGTAAGTACTGCATTCTGGAAGTGACAGTGGTGAAGTTGTCTCTCAGCCGTATGTTTGAGTAAGGTCTAAGAGGAGTGTGCTAGCCATTTCCTTTCAATCTGCCACACTTTCATTAACCCTCGTGCGTTGTTAGAGCTTTTCCATTTTTTTTTGCGCAAATCTCTTTATCTACCTGAGTTCTAATCAAAACTACGAATACACACACACACTGCTGTACTCCATAATCCAGAAATGTTGCTTATTTTTGCACAGACCTCAAGGACTATTGGTTCAAATTGGTGATCAACAGTAAAAATATCCAATTTTAACTCTCGCCAACAAGAATGACCACGAACATTCAAGAATGCATTATTATCTGGTGTCACGGCATTGCAATCAAAAAAGGTCATTATAATGGAAGTTAATGGGGCATGAAACAATAAATAAGAAAGAAACAAAATGCTGCTAATTGTGCGCAAAATTAACAATGCATCAACGTGTTATTACGAATTGTTTGACGTCCAAGACTGTGATAAAAGGAAAAAAATGCAGGCCACAATAATTTTTAATATTGAAAATTATAAAATATCTTAGCAATTAGCATTTTAGCAATTAAAGGAAAAGCTAAAAAAAAGTTTTTATTAGAACTGAGGTAAATAAAGAGATTTTTGCCAAAATATTGATTTGAAAATGTTTACAGCAGTTTATTTTTGTGACTTTTGTTTTCAGCCACGAACAACAAGGGTATAAATTTGTGCATTTTAAAATAATTCAAAGCATTTTCTTAAAATTTTATGATTTCGGAAAATCATTAAATTTGATGAAACAGAGAATGTTAAGACTCAAAATCACCCTGAAGGGGCTGGAAAGATCCCCAATGGGTTAATCCCATTTATTATAACTATAAACTGGCCAGGATTACTAAGGTACATACTAGAATTTTTTTATCACAAGGAGTCAAAATATTGGTTCATAAAGTCATTTCTTTCCCGTGGCTCAGTATAGCAACGGTCATCTCCAGTGTCCGTCAAGAAAACGTTTATTCTTCAATATTACCTCGGATAGGTACAAACAGTGACCCCATTACATGTTTAAAAGAGCTAAAAAAACTTGTATATAAATGTATTTTGCTGCTGTTTTTTTACATTCTTTAAATGAAATACTCTTTTTTTGTCTGTCTGTCTGTATGTTTCATGTTCAGTTGCAATGCACAGACGAAGACCCCCAGCATTAGCCAGGCTAGGACTTTTCTTCACAAATTACACTGTGAGAAAACAGGTCAATTCTTCCAGAGTGAGCTATGAGATCACAGCAACACCTTACAACTGCGGCTTTGGGGTGCCTTTGCTTCAATTAGCCTTTCTTGAGGTCAGTAAAGATGTATTCGATTTTTTTTCTTTTCTAAAAAATACACATTTTTACAACCTCCAGACATCATTCTAATCAACAAAGCAGGCACAAGTATGGTGGAATACCACTTTTGTGAATGGAAGGGTCAGAGGCCATTCATCCTTGAAGATTTGTTGCAATGTAGCCTCCTAAGCTATCATTTGAGCACTCAAACACTCTTTGTAGCCCTTATCAAATCAATAACCTTTTCCAATCAGGTCTCTATTCATCGTCTAGTGTTCTAAAGTGGATTGGCAAACTAACAAGAAGGTGCACAACACAGGAAGGTTTGTTTTCAGGTTGCTGTTGAAATGATCTGCGATTAATGTGTATGAAGTGGTCAATGGAAGATGCTTTGCTAAAGCTGTATAAAACAAAACTGTATATTTCTGAGTGAGCCTGAGCGAAATGCATGGGCAGGTTTTCTCTACATTGGTGAGAGTTCTTCGAAAAATGTCCTGGTGCAAGTGGTTCTAGGAGCTTTTTTCTGTGTAGTCAACTGAATGTTGGCATACATTTGTCTACAACAGAACAGCACGGAAAACCAGTCGATTCAAAGCCAAGGGAATTCTAGTGTCACCATTGTGCGTCCCCAGAACGCGAGTCCTCCCCTTACAGGGACATTCGACGTAGAGTTCTCTGGCCGTTGGGTTAAAGGTAAGTATTCATAGTGCTAACATTTTTTGTACATTTCTATGCATAATCTTCAAAAAAATATAAACAAATATTTGCTCTTCATATCCAGATTTTTTTTTTCGGGGTGTGTGTGTGTTTCAGGTTTGGCTGTAGACATCAGTGATGCAAATTTACAGTTTGCACTGCAGGGAATCCCAGAGCTCGGGCAGCTTCAGGTGCAGAGATCTGGGGACTGTAGAGGCTACAGCTGGTACATCAAGTGGCTCACGATTCCTGGAAGTCAACCTCTGCTAAAGGTGAGGAGACTTGAGTTCTGTTAAATTGAGCTGAGGTTCTCTTGGTGGAAGACTACAAGGATTTTCAAAGGTTTTGGAATGCAACAAATTAATATGAGTTCACTTATGGAATTTAAAACTAAATATTGCTTTATATACATTAAACTTCTTTAATAAAAACACAAATTAACAAATATGTGGAGGGCAGTCCAATCAATCTGCCCATTTCCAGCACTTTAAATGACTTGCACAATGACTTGTTTGAAAAATAGCAGAGAGCATTTGCTATTTTAAAAAAAGAAAAACATTAACAGTGTACATTATTTCTTATAATCAGCCGAATTTCAAATCAAGAATACTGATACCAATTTTCTACAATATTGACTGAAAAATCATCGATATATCAGCCCAGCCTATCAATCATACTACCTCTATCTGCAGCCCAGTAGAGCAATGCACAATCGTTGTGTGTATTGGGAATGTTGCCGTTCAGTTCAGAAAACACCGAAGCCTGGGTGTGTTATGCAATGGTTTATAATGAACGTGACAAAGTGATTACCAAGCGGTTACAGCAATAAACAAGTTTTGAAGAATTAGGAGGGCAGGTTTCTGAAGGATCTGAAGTTTCACAATCAGTCCAACAATCTTTTACGTCATTTTAGAAGGTATTTCAGAGATATCCCATGATCACACTTGTTTTTGTAAGAGTTTCAAACATGTTCGATAGCACTTGTAGGCATTTCAAGTTGAATATGAAGTTTTGGTAGGGGCTGATCAGAAAACAGAAACTTACACACAAACCTCGCAGCCATCAACTTTTTTTCAACTCTGTTTCAACATCAGATTTTACTTGGTTTTATTCTGCCTTCCCTGCAAGGTTACACTATACTGTACTCCAAAATGAGTTTAAGCTGCATTTTAGGAGCATTTTTGTTAAAACGCTTTACAACAGGTCATTATTCCAGAAGCTGTGTTCACATTGGAATCTAAGAATCTAAAACAGTAATGTGAAAAGCTGCAGGAAAAAATATCATATTTGATCAGTGGGAATCTAGTCTTATGAATCAAGACGTCAATGCCAGGAAAATCATAGTTATAATATTAAATTGATGAAAACGTAGACTAAAAATAAAACATAAAGCAAAAATGTCAACAAAAACAGCAGCGGGTTGTTTATTTTAAATTATATTCTTTAAAAAAAAAACACAATTAAATGGCAACTGTAACCCTGTTATAAATGCACTGGTTTAAGGCAAGCTGGGCCCTTCCTACTTGTTGTTTTTCTCCAACAGTCTTAAAAATGTTTTGGGTAAATTTAAATCATTAAATTGAGTTAAAGTAAGTTTGAATTTTTGAGTGCGCCGTCTCTGTGAGCAGAATCTAAAGTGAACCTCGAGACCTTACACACGATAAAGAATGGAAAGAATGAAGTTGTGGATTTACTTAGTCTCACTACAGTCTTCTTTTTATCTATTTCTTTCATTCAAATGTACTTAAAAAGTATTTTTATTATCATCCAGACTAATGCATCCAATGTGATTGGCGTGAATCCTTCAGTGACATCACAGAAGATTGTGAATGGAGGCCTCTACAAACAGAAAATTATGGGAGATTATCTACGAGTGCCTGCAAATAAATCCCAGGTTTGTTTCCTTCTTATCTTTTCTGCTGTGATATAGAGAGTATTGGCTCGTCAGAGACTGGGTGGGAAATAAAATATGCCTTGTGTCTTGTGACTACATGCATTAACATTTAAACAGAAAGGAAAAGTTAGATTCTAATTCAGATATGGGGAATATTGTGACTACTAATGAAACCTTATCTACAATATAACTGTTAAATGTTCCATGTCGCACATTGAAGCACTTCTGGAATTGGATTAAATTGCACTTTTCACACTTTAAACTCAGGTGGAAGTGTTCATTAATGGTATCCCATCGTGGTGTTCTGGAGACTGTGCTTTCACCTGGAGTGAGTCAAAGACTCCAACAGTGACTGGGATTTCTCCTACACAAGGTGGAACAAATGAAACAAACTCGCGTAGAAGCTTCATTTCATAACATTTTTGGAGATTTATGTTATGTTAAAATTTGTCTGTTAGGATCCAATGGACTTGGAACCATTCTGACTATAACTGGATCTGGATTTTATGATGCAAATGTCACTGTGAAGACTGGAGATGTGGAATGCTCAGTTCAACAAATTACCAGTAAGCCAAAGACGACTTCAGTAATCAGATAAAACATGCACCTGTTTGTTTGTGAATTGATATGTGGATTTCATGATATTTTTGGAATATACATGCGTAGATAACATAGTTGGGTCGAAACATTAAATTATAAGTTTCATCAGTATTTGAGTGTTTAGTTCCAAGTGCTTTGGAAGATAGCCCCCAACGTTAACTTTTTCTGGCACATGAGATAGCTGTTTCCATTACATGACAAGCTTCCCAACATTGCGGAAGAAAGTGTATTTTTAAGTGATACAGATCTTCAACAGTCAATTAAGCATGTTATGTTCCAAGATAAACAATCAACCATGAACATTGTTTCAACTGAAGACTTCCTCATACTAGAAGCTTCAAGTTTGTGGAGTTTTTTGTTTTACCCAGTACTTTTTGACACAATCTACTAAGGAACTTTCAAAGCTGTGGTGAGCACAAGGATGCAAACAGTTTGCCTCTCAGTGAGAAGGTTCCCAGATTAATAATATTTCTGTTTAACACGAATTACAGGTTAAAAGTGACTAAATTCCCTAAACTCTGATTAACTTTTGACCTAATAAAAAGCACAGAGTTCCCAATACATTTTGTCAAAACTGAACTGGGGACAATTACACCCAATCTTTTTCTGTACTGTGTACGAGTTAAATGTTTATGAGAGTGTCTGATACGGGCACGGTTGATGAAGAGAGAGAGGGAGATCCCAATACATTTTTTCAAAATTGAACTAGGGACAATTAAACCCCTGAAATTAATCCGTTTCAGGGTGGCATTCGTATCTCGCGTTTTTTTGTATGTCGAACATGTAAAATGCCTAATCCATGCTGTGGCTCTCAGACACAAGGACTCTTAAAATCTACACATTGTTAATGTAATAAGCTTTTATAAAACAGATTAAAAGAAAAGCAAAATAATATGTACACAAATATGAAACATTAAAAGCGTGCATAAAGCGAATGAGAGAGTGCTTCTGAGAACAAGTCAGAGGGTTTCTCCACTAACTTGCCCTAAAGAACAGCACATTCCATATAAACATTATTTCTTTTAGGACGCCTTGACTCTAACCTTTGTTTTAAAATATGTTTAGAAGACTCCATAGTGTGCCTGGTGGGTCCAGCAAGTGCTGGTGTACAGGTGGTCTCTCTGAGTTTCTCCATGCTGGGAAAAGCACAATACCTGAACGACACCATCTTCAACTTTACACAATTGTTAGGAGTGACCTCCATAAGCCCCAAAACAGGAAGTGTTGCAGGTACAGTCCAGTTCAAACATTTGCAAATGGAACTTTTCTTCACGCTTCAATGTAAAATGTGATCTTGCATGTGTTTACAGGAGGGACAGTTCTGACAGTATCTGGTTATGGATTCAGTAAAGACACCAACGTCACTATTGGCCTCCAGCCATGTAGTGTTTTAGAAGCAGAATTTTCAGAGCTGAGATGCATAGTTCCTGCAGTAAGTGAGGAATGTCATTACCAGGAAACAAACGTGTGAGGGACATGGAAAAAAAGTCTTTGATTAATATCTCCTTGGTTGGAAGGAAATGAAGCCTATTTTTAAGCTGATTTTAGAACACGATGCAGTCAAATTCTAATTAGTAAGAATGCAGAAACTGATGTTTTCGTGATTACCCGAAAATGGAAAAATGTTTCAAATGTTTATGTGAAAACATCTTAGAAAGACTGAATATATTCTAAAAGGTAAAATTTATTTTATTGACTCAATACTAACTTATTGAAGGAAACTGTAGAATGTTCCTTTAATTGATGTATATGAAATTGTGCGCCATAAATAAATGTATTGCTATAGAAAAAAATTGAGAAAGCTATACATTTTTACAAAAAAAAAAAAAACTTAGCTTTAGTTAACTCAAATCGTTGACACAACTTTTGGGAACATTTTTTCAAAAATTGGCCCTCAGAACTTGCAGTAGGGGTCTCCTTGGCATTTTAAATTTTATCATTTACAAAAAGAAAAATACATACATTGAACTACAACAATGATTACATAATTAGAATATGCATTAGAGTTTTAATCCTTCAGCGTTGTGCATATGTGCAATATATTTTAAATACATCCAATGGTGCTATCCAAGAAAGAGACATTTTGTATTGGATTACATTGATATTTCAGCATATGAGTAAAAAGTAATTTTCTTTATACGCATCAATAATGCCACCATTACCATCTTTCTATAACCACCTTATGTGCGCCATCCCTCAGGGTTCAGAAGGTGATCAGACAGTCACACTAACTGCTGCACAGATGACTGCAACATTGAACGGCTCCTTTACCTACAACAGCACCTCCTCAGAAACATTAGCTTCAATCACATCTGTAAGCCCACAGAAGACAACCGTATTTGGTGAGAAATTTACTTTGCGGCCAATGTGTAATTCTTGCTGAAAAATGATCAAATCACTTGAAAATTTTTAGTGTAGTGTGTGGTCTACAATGGAACCACTGTGTGTCCTGTATTTGCAAATTCTGTAAAAGTATTTTTAATCAATGGCAGTTTTAGTTAAATATATGTTGTTCCTGTCCAAATTTTATTTAAACAAATTTCAGTTAAACTTTTCAACACACATGTGACAAATTGGAAAAACCCTTTCAATTACCTAGTCACATTGTCTATGTTTACTGTCAGATGTACATCATGGTTACAGTAATGAATGATTACGTCGGTATTTCCATCTCATGTTTGCAATGTTGATAAAACAACTTTAAACAATGTTATGGAGACATAACTAGAACTGGTTTGGCTATGTGAAGAATGGCAGGACTTTATTTTATTTTTTTTTATATAACTTCCTGATGATTTTAACATCAGCTTGTATAAACGTGCCGTTTGTTTTCTGTTAAAGGGCGTCGGAACTTCACCATCTTGGGCTCAAATTTTGGAGAGCAGTCTAATGCCAGCTCCGTTTTGATTGGTGGAACCGAGTGTAGGTTGCTGCAGTGGACCAATGAGAGCATTACCTGTGTTTTACCAACACTCCCGCCAGCGGTGTACAATGTCTATGTGAGAGGGGGGAAGAAAGGATACCCAATAACCAGGTCTCTTGTCATATAATATTTTACTAAAATTTATATGTACAGCTTAATTTTTTTAGCTTTTGTGTTTTTTATTAGAGTGTAAAATGCACCCGTAGATGAATACTTGCTAGATTTACAGTAGAGCTATAATAAAATAATACAGTACTAAGATTGTTTTATTTTAAAATGTGGTCCACCAGGATTCAAGTCACTACTTATATTTTTACTAAACACTATATGTCGATATAATATTAATACACACCTTTGATAAGTATTTTTTAAATGTTTTTATGTATTCATTTACAGTCCTGAAGTTAACGTCACCATAGAGTATGTTCTAGAGGTGACTGGATTCTCTCCATCTCTGGGATCTTTGTATGGAGGAACTAATGTCACAATCATCGGCTCTGGGTTCAGCCCCAACATACGAGACAACACGGTCACTTTTGGTATGGCAAGTGTTATAAAAATAAAACAAGTGTCAAATTTTCTAATCATTAAGTGACATCTAAAAAGATGAGGCATGCATGAAAAAAGCTATAAACAAAGGATGCTTTCAAAAATATAAATATCTATTGTTTTTTTTACGAAAATTTACGAAATGCAAAGTGATCAAACAAAAGAAAAATTAGACAAACCCAATATTTGGTGTTCCAACTTTTCATCAGCATCAATTCTTATTGGCACGCTTGCAAAAAGGGATTTTGCTTGAGTATAGTAAAGTGTATGGCCCACCCATTATAACAAACTGGCGCTAATGATTATCAATATCCCACAACTTGAAACCCAGTCATGAATTGAAACAGATATGTAGGACGCACAGCAACAAGACACAAGGTAGCTATACAGCATCAACAAGGTCTCTACCCTTGCACAAAGAAAATGGCATTGTTCAGGAACATAGTCACAGTGGTAAGCAAAGGATACTTGTGCACATCAAGCAAAAAAAAAAAAAGATATGCAACAGTGTCATCAGCGCAGAACTGGCAAAACCAGTGGGGAAGATTTGCAGCCAAAAAGTCATACTTGCCACCATGAGAATTTCTATCCATAAAAACAACAGACACTTGGATAAAACGTTCAAATTTATGAATGAAAAAACTATGAAAACTAATTTCTGAAAGCAATTTTTACAGCTTTTTTCAAACATTATTAAAACTTTTGTTCAGGAAACACACAATGCAGAGTGACAGCCGCCTCGGATCAACAACTGGAGTGTGTCACGCAGCCCAGAGAACAAACATACACTGTAACAAACCAAGGGATCCACTCGGGTAACATTCCTTTCTACACAACGTTCATGAAAATTTTTTTTTGGGAAAATGGCAGGATTAATAAATGTAATCTAATGTGACATTGAATAAAAAATGGATGAATGTAACATTTACGCTATTCGATGGTGACCAAGATACAGATTTACTTGAATGTAATTATGCCATGGCTTGTTTTCAGCGTATGGCCGAGGTTACGCCTGGAGCCCCTCTGCATTAATAGCCTCAGTGGGTGACACAGTGGTCTGGCGCTGGGATGCACCAGCTTTTGTGAGCGGTCTGGGCTATAGGGTCTTCAGTGTTTCCAGTCCCATGGGAACAGACTATGATGGCATTGCTTTCAACAGCGGAGGCCCAACTACCAACGGTAAAAATCAAAACTACTTATAAATATACCTTTCAGAGGTTGTTCTTGCCCTTCAATTGAGAAAGTGAAACTCTTATTTTGTATGGGTTAACTACACAAGGTAAACATACAGACAATCGAAGCTTTGTATAAAAGGTAAAATCATTGATTTTACAAAATTTAATTTTCAAACCTTTTTGTCGAAAACCTTTCAAGAAATCGAAGCATGAATATTTTGCTTTAGGTGGTATGAATTTTTACATGATATTCACATTTTTTTGGTGTAAAATATTCGTTTAATGGGGTCAATATAGAACTGAACCCATTCTTGCTCAGTCACTGTGGAAATAGTGAATAAACCACTTTTATCTTTATTTAGTTTATCTGCTAGACAGATCCACCAGACAGTGCTGTATATCAACAATTCTTAACCAGATCTTAAAAAAACAAAGAAACAAAAAAATGGGAAACTGAAGAACGGTGCATGCGTTTTGATTAGAAGTCAAAATAATTTGTATTTAAATTCATATTTAACAAAAGTTAAACCATTAAAACACATAATTACTGAGCACAATAAAAGAAGTGCTGAGCGATTGCAAATATTTAAATTACTCGGAAGTCAGACCCTGATTGTTTTTTTTACATTTTATGGATCCTTTATTTGTTTAAAAGAGAACTAAAAAGCAAGATTAGAGCAGTTAGTTTGACTTCAGAGAAGAGAAATATGACTGTTCTGTTCCTTTTGTTTCTTATTTTATTGCAAGGTTTTTTCATCTACCGCTTCACGTCTCCTGGAGTTTACTACTACAGCAGCGGTTACATCGACTCCAGCAGACAGAAGATAATGCAGGGTTCCGTAACTGTTCTGCCACAGGAGGATCTCACAGTTGAGCTTCAGTTATTTGTGACTGGAGCAAAAGCCTCTATGAACATAGGTACTAATTACCATTACACATTTTTCTTAAAAATAAAGCCTGCAATTTATCGCTTTTCCAGACACTTTCAAATTTTCAGAGCTTTATTCATTCACACACTGGTGATGACAAAATTTGGCTGCTATTTTACACCTACGGCCTCCTGCCCATGACCAAATGGAAGTTTTTAAAAATTGCTTATTCCTAGCTCTGGGTCAACGTATAGGGTCAACAAAGGAATGCACCAAAGGACATAAAATCACTTCTTTGGAACAAAGGAACTACTAGGGGTTTTATGGTGTGTTCTTACTTAAGCTGGATTTTTTATTGGTTGATATTAGGAGCTATTTGCATGTTTCCACCGCAACAGGACAAAGGAGGATATTGAAAAGATTACAGGGGGCTCCAGGCCCTTTTCACGGCTAAGTATTTGGACCTTTTACTTTGAGGGAAGATGAAAAACGAGGGAAGGTTCCATCAATGTAGAAGTTTTAAATTCCACCACTTTATATGTCTGTATATGTGAACACAGTTCAAAACAGTTCCTTCAAAGAGCTTTGAATTTTGATAACTTCATAGAATAAAATCATGGTTTGCAAAAACATTATTTTTTATTTTAGATCACAATTGATAAATGCACGTTAAAAAAAACTTGAGGATTTGGCTGGTTGTTCAAATCCTCATGCGTTATTCCTGCAGTTCCAGGTAATGCGAACTCCTCTGCCTCTGGGTGTTCGGCAAGTACAGACTGTTTACAAAATGGCACACCGGACCCTCGCAACTTCACATTTACTTCCTGTGCCAGTCCAGTGGTGCAGCAGATTACACCTGGCTATGGCACCACTCATGACACCATCAGAATCAGGGGATCTGGCTTCAGCAGCAGTAATTGTTCAAATGAGGTAAGTTATGTTGGTTGTTCATGGCACTTTTCCAACAGAAAATATGGTACAGAGCATTGTTCAATTCTTGACAGTCAAGATTTTATTTTATTTTTTTTTTTTTTGCACTTTAAAGTTTTGTGCTGTCTGTCACAGTAGTGTTAAGCTAATTTCGCCAGCTTTGGCCATTCAGAAATAGTCCCGGTTCTTCTCAATTCCCTCTTCAAGCAGTTACCAAAAAGTACTGCTTTTATGGACAGAAAGCAGTGGAAAAGTTCTTGAAAACCTGCCAATCTAAACTGTGCTGTACCAGACAGTGCCAGAAACATTACAGAACTCTCAACTTTAACAATAATTTTTTTTAAATAGGTCAAAGTCGGAGATCATCCATGCAGCATCATTAACAGCACCTCCACCGAGATCAACTGCCAGCTAATGCCAGACAGCGGAGCTCCAGTCGGCGTCCCCTTGCCTGTGACTGTCAGAGTTAACAACCTTGGCTCAGCCATTCTAAGCATGCCAAAGGAAATGAATCGCAGATTTGTGGTACTTCCGGTAGTTGATTCTATCTTTCCCTCGGTGGGCAGCACCACAGGCTACACCCGTCTCTACATATCTGGTTCTGGACTCTCGTATGGGTCGGTTACAGTGGCTAATGTTAAATGCAGTGTGGTATCCATGGATTATTCCCATGTGGTGTGTGACACGACACCGTCTGCGGCTGGCAAGGGAAGCGTCACCGTTTACGTAAACTCTATATCTTCCTCATGCAGTTCCGATTGCACTTTTGAATATTCTGGATCCATTGCTCCTCAAGTCACTTCAGTGCTTCCTAATATGATTACTGGAAACGCCACCACAGTTGTAGTCTCCGGCAGTGGCTTCGGGAATAATTCTGCTGACCTTATGGTATCTGCCTCCAACATCACATTCCAAGTCACAGAAGTCACAGACAGCAACATCACGGTGTTAGTTGGTGCCCTTCCATCTGGCACGCATCTCCTGAAGGTGGTAGTTATGAGCAAAGGTCTTGCCACAGGCAGTGCCATTCTCACCAGTGTAGCTCAAGCCAGCATCAGCCCAACATCAGGCAGCATTGCAGGAGGAACTCCAATTGTGATCACAGGAAACGGCTTTGTGTCAGGAAACACAACGGTGAAGTTCGGGAGCTCCCTCTGCAGGATTCTAGACGTAACTCCAGACACTGTGAGGTGTTTGACACCAGCTCACGCCGAGGGACTGGTGCAGGTCAACATAAATGTCTTTACTATAAATTATCCACCTCAACAATTCAACTACACAAGAGAAAAGACTCCAAGCATCACTTCGGTCGCTCCCACAACAGGTCTGAAAATACTGTTTATTTAGATTCTTTTTTAATAAGACAAATCAAGTTTTTTTTTAAACGTATTTCGTCCTCGCAGGTCCCGTTGGAACACAGATCACAGTCTCTGGGGTTGGCTTCGGCACAGACCCAGCTCTTGTCTCTTTAGAGATCGCTGGTGTGGCTTGTAACATATCATCCATCGCTGATACACAGTTACTGTGCACAGTTGGGGAACACTCGGGGGGAACATTCCCACTTCTGTTCAAACATCAGGTCAAAGGTTACGCCGTGTCCCAGTCTGTCTTCACCTATGAACTGTTGCTGACAGGGGTCACACCGAACGAAGGTAATCAAACCCACATCTACAATACATCTCCAAACTTCTGATTTCCCTACTTGTTAATTTTACACAACTAAAGACGTTACAGTTTACCCTGTCTTACTGTAGGAAGTTATGCTGGAGGGGCCATTGTTGCCATTCAAGGCTCTGGATTCGACTCAAATAGCACCAGAGTTCTCATCTGCAACAGAGAATGTCCTGTTCACCAACAGGACTCAACATCTACCCAGCTGAACTGTGAAGTCCCTCCAAACAATGGCACGTACCATATTAACATTGTGGTTGATCAGTGTAATAACTTAAAAGCATCATTCTTATTTTGTTCGCTGTCCAGTTCAACACGTAAAACAAACTAAAGCATAGTTTCAATACAATATTTCATATTAGTTAAACAGAAATATTTGCATGCCCAAAATGACTGCACACTACATATGAAGAGCTTCTTTGATAAACAGCATCTCTCCCTTTGTGCCCCTGAATTTCCAGCTCATCATGAGTTTCAAGATAAAAATAAAAGTATTAACGAAAACTAGAAACAGTAATATTTGGTAAAGAAATTGTTTAAAAATATGTCAAATGTACAAACACACAATAACAGTTAGAAATGTAAATGTACTCGAGTTAATACATTCTTTTTTACTTAACTACTAGTGCATGTTTTACCTGTAAACAACAACTTAATAGTATTGTTTGATTGTATCAAATGCTATTTCACGTTTCCTAGAATTATGTTGCTGGAATTGGAATATAAAATAGAGATCACATTAATTAAGATTATCCTATGTGTTTTAGTAGGGTTGAATATAAAACCTGCACTAGACAATTGGGAACAATAATGATTCAGACAGAGCTATAAAAAAACAAGTGTTAAGAACTGACTGAGTGATTGCTTTTTTTCTACTTGTAGGAAGTGAAGCACAGCAGCAATGTACGGTCGTGGTGGTAAACGTAAATGGTTTCAAGGTAAACCTCACGAATGGCTATACGTACAGATCGTCTCTTACAGCCGTGATCAGCAATGTTACGCCGCGCAGAGGTGGGACTGCTGGAGGCACCAGACTAACAGTTACTGGCTCGGGTTTCAGGTACAAAACGCCTAACAGTAATTACAGAACTAATGGCTTAATCTTTCTTTAATCACATATTGATTAACCCTACAAAATATAAAACCTTCCTTCAATTAACAATACAAAAATAGTAATGCAATGGTAAGTGGCATCAGTACAATAAGAAAGGAAGTTTAAAAAAATGACATCTAAATATATAACTAAATATATATACCGGTAACTATATATATAGTAAGAAAGAACAGTACATAAACACTCGCGATAGACCTTAATGACCACATTCACTCAAATCAATGAGCAAATTCCTGTCCATCTAAAAAAATTACAGTTTTGGATAGTTTTCGGAAAAACCATCTAATTGTTCAAATATTAGGTTGTGCTTTGTAGCTCCTAATTCCAAAATGGAGGATCACTCGCTCCACTCATTAAAGAGGCAGTACACATGCATGCTCAGACAAGCGGAGATTTTTATAAACAGTAAAATTATTTAGAATGATAAAAAAAATATAGACACGAGAAAATAAACTGCCTGAATTCAACAACGGTGCTACAAAACTATGAGGAAAATCCCCCTGAAATCTCCTGTTCCTCAAAGAGTTTAGGTAATTGTCCACATTTAGGGCAAAACAAGTAACACTTAACAAATCACTCTTTTAAACACAACAAATAAAAACAAAACACTCACCAAATCTTTCACAAATGAGAAATCGTCTAATTATTTAAATACTCTGGTGTTTTCGAAGCACTGTGTTGCTACTGTTGCTCCTGATTCCAAAATGGAGGATATCTACACTCATTAAAGAGACAGTACACTTCCATTTACACAAGTTGAAATTAAAAGTAATAGTACAATTATTTACCAAGTTATTGAAATATAAACAATTTAACAACTGTGCTTCAAAACCATCAGAAAATTCCCTGAAATCTTAATTTGTTGGATTTCTCTTCCATGTTACTTGTAGCCAAAACGTCAGTGAAGTCATGGTCACCATCGCAGGCTCTGTCTGTGATATCCAATCAGCCAATGAGACACAGATCATCTGTGTGACCAATGCTCAGCCGAAAACACAAGACACTCAAGTGAGAGTTCAGCTGGGAAACAGAGGAATAGCCAGAATGGTAATGTGAAGAATTCCTTTATTTTTTTAAAAACGGCTTCTGTTCAGCCTTTTTAAACATTCTTACTTTTGTACAGGACACCTCCTTATAGATATACAACAGGTTTATTGTGATGTTAATGTATATAATAATAATAATAAAAAACTGAATTTTTGAGCACACCCTTCTTTTGGATTGAAATAAAGATTACACAACATTCAGCATTTCTGTTCTGGGTTCATGCTCTTTCAGGATAATGCTTCCTTCTTCTACATTGATGTCTGGTCATCTCCATATACTTGGGGTGGTCTCTCCCCTCCAGATGAGGGCACATTTGCTGTGATCACTGCTGGTCAGACCATCCTCCTGGACACCAGCACTAAAGTGCTCAAGATGCTTCTAATCCAGGGTATTTTCACTCAGTGAAAGCTTTACTACACAAAGCTTTGACAGTTCAATCATACAGATGTTTGGATGCTCTCTGTTCAGGAGGTCGACTGATCTTTGATGAGGCAGATATTGAGCTGCAAGCAGAAAATATTTTGATCACAGACGGTGGAGCTCTGCAGATTGGAACAGAGCAGGCACCTTTCCAGCACAAGGCCAACATCACGCTTCATGGACACCTGCGCTCTCAAGAACTTCCTGTATATGGCGCCAAGACCCTGGCCGTCAGACAGGGAGTGCTGGATCTTCATGGTATGCAGTTCATGTTTGAAAACCAATGGTTAAATAAATGGTCATCAGGCCTTTGTTTAATCTTTAGGGACTAATCTTTAGGTTTCTTAGAGCTCGAGAATTTCTAGAATTGTGCAGCCAGAATCTGGACAGAGTTCAGCAAAGGGACTAAAGGACATTTTTGGATTTGTTGTTTTTGCTCAAATCGAACAGAAGGTAGATTGGCATGGTACTTCTTTTCTTGATTATAAGGAGCTGTAGGTGATTATGACAATAAGATTTTGGATGCAAGTGGTGGCTGAAATTGTCTTCCCTTAGAATTATAGGTTGGACTTCTGTTACTCAGCATTAGCTCATAGTCGCAAGAATTGACTCTGGCATCTGAGTGTCCAAGGCATGTCAGGCTTTCAAGTGTGGTGATATGAACAGTGGGAATTCTGAAGACCATAGGAATTTTAGTATTTTTAGATAATACCTCTCCCTTACCACCCCTCCCCCTTCCCCTTAATTAGCCTGTCATGTTACAGACCTGAAGGACTTCCCTGGAGCAGGCATATATGATGCTGTTTAAACCCTCATGAATAAACCAATAGATTAGCTCCAGTGACCATGCAGAAGTGCATCAGAAATTACTGCAATGTGGACATTTGCTTAGTTCAAGATACCATTCTCTTTCTTAAGGAATTCCGATCCCTGTGCCATGGACTCGACTATCACAGACGGCACAGAACGGCTCAAAAACACTTACACTGATGGATTCGGTCACCTGGAAAGCTGGTGATGAAATTACCATCGCTTCCACAGGAAACAGGTATAAAAGAATTGGTGAAACTTGATACAGTTGCAAACTTTATTAAATGTATGTTTTATTTGAATAATCCTTGGATCTACAGACTCAGCCAGAAAGAGAATGAGTTGAGGAGAATTGCCTCAGTTTCTGCTGATGGTAGGACGCTCACTCTGACTGAACCACTGACGTACACTCATCTGGGTATTTCTGTCGCTCTGCCCGATGGGACTGTTTTTGAAGCAAGGGCAGAGGTGGGTCATCTCACCAGAAACATTGTTATCCGTGGATCCAACAATGTTGAGTGGAACGATTTGATTCCAGCTTGTCCTGATGGATTTGACCCAGGTTTGGAAGACAGCATTTGGCCACCAGTTTTTAAACAATTTTTTTAATCAATATTCACTTTTCCTAACAGGGGAATTTGCCACGCAGACTTGTTTCCAAGGAAGGTATGGAGAAGAAATAGGAAGTGATCAGTTTGGTGGTTGCCTCATGTTTCACTCACCACAGCCAAGTCAAAGTCAGGCAATTGGCAGAATTGAGTATGTAGAGGTAACGCCAAACGTTGTTTTAAAAATAACTTAGGAAAACCTTTATGGATTTAACTCCAATGGTTACAGTTAGTAATTTTATTTTCAATGGTTTGTGTTTGTCTTTTGTTAGCTCTACAATGTTGGACAAGCTTACCGTCTGGGACGTTACCCTATCCACTGGCATCTGATGGGGGATGTCCAATTCAAATCGTATGTACGTGGATGTAGCGTCCACCAATCTCACAACCGTGCAGTCAGCATCCACAACACCCACAACCTGCTGGTAGAGCGTAATGTCATCTACAACATCATGGGGGGAGCCTTCTTTATTGAAGATGGCATTGAAACTGGAAACATCTTGCAGTACAATCTGGCAGTTTTTGTAAAACAAAGCACAAGCTTGGAAAATGATGATGTGACTCCAGCTGCTTATTGGATCACCAACCCAAATAACACCATTAGGCACAATGCAGCTGCTGGGGGCACACACTTTGGCTTCTGGTATCACATGCCTGAAAATTCAGAGGGTGCTTCATATGATTCTAACGTCTGTCCTAAACGAATATCACTAGGAGAGTTCTTTAACAATACAGCTCATTCACATGGTTGGTTCGGGTTGTGGATTTACCAAGATTTTTACCCCATGCGAACTTATGGAAGCAGCTGCTACTCCTACACACCATTGCCAGCGATCTTCCGCCGCTTCACTTCCTGGAACAACGAGAAAGGTGCAGAGTGGGGGAATGTTGGAGCGGTTCAGTTCAGCGAGTTTCTAATGGTCAATAACGAAAAGGTAGGAATAGAGGCCAAGAGAATCATTGAAAGCTACATCAATGGATGGGGGTTGGATGGAGGAGCTGCTGTAATTAACAGCACCATGGTGGGACATGTAGATGAACTGGGACTAGGAAGCACCTTCTGCACTGCTCGTGGGATTGTTCTACCAATAGATGAAGGTATGAGTGTCATCAACACCACGTTTATAAACTTCAACCGTTCATCATGTGTTGCTATCGCAATGGCGGAAGTCGCTGGTGTCTGCACATACCGTTGTGGAGGCTGGAGTGTGAGGTTCAGTGGAATACAATTCCATCAGTCTCCAAATAAGGCATGGTTCAGATGGGAACACGAGATGGCATTGGTAGATACAGATGGATCCATGACAGGTACAGGAATTTTAGATGCAGAAATTCTTTTAGATGGAAATATTGTGGCTTTAGCTATAAAAATAAATGGGACATACCTGATTTTCCAACTAATTTAAATACATTCATGTTATTTTCTCTGGCAGGCAATGCTAGCTACAAGGTGGTTCCGAAGAATGATTTGCTTGACCCACATCACTGCTTTCCGGCAAAAGAGTGGAGCACTGGCATCCCTGCTTACATTTGTGACAACACCATAAACTTCCACCGAATGGTCATCAGCTATTACTTCAATCCCTTTTCCTTTTGGGGACAAGATGTGAATCTTACAAGTCCCTATGGTAGGGTTCAATAAGACTTCAATAGTCTAATGTTTGTGATTGTTTTTATGCAATCTCCAATTGTCTAACAAAGATGAGCTTAACACTGTAGATCAAATTTAGCTGCTCTGTTCCTGTCATATCAATAGAAACCAATAGGCCCTTTTTCAGGATGTGATTTTAATCTTATTGCTCTCTAAACATATCGGATCCTTGATTATATTTTGATTTAAAGTGTCATTTTGGATCAACATTCTGTCAGGGCTATATTGCTTTACACAGGAATGTTCAACTCTGAAAAGGGGCGGGGCCTTGACTTTTAGCTGCTGCTTGTATCATCATTGTTTTTCAGAATAACGTTGTAATACTTAGAATATAACAAATCCTGCATTGCCTTGCATTCACGAAGCAGACTTACACATAATTTGACCTTCAAAGACAAAAGTTAACCATGTGGTGGTTTGGGGACATTGTTGATAATGGCTGACATTACGGCATGGTAATGCATTCCTCCATCACATTGTGGATGGTCTCGAAATGGCTCCAAATCGTAGGTCGCATAGTTGATTTTAATAATTAATTCAATTTATTGAGAACCCTAACCCTAATAGAGAACGTTATGAAAGTATATCAGTTGTAGACTAACCAAGGGTTTTCCTTGTTCAGGTTCAACTTTGCTTCCTTTTCTTCAATCAATTGTGACTCACTCTTGGGGTTGGTTGGCAATGGTACCAACAGGCCAACGATACAACTTGAACTTTCGTGGTGCCTCTCAGATTACTACTATGGCATACACTGCAATGTTCTATAGCTTTCGGGTAACATGGACACACTTTACATTTAAAATGTTCTCAATTTTAGCAAATGTTTGTAGCATCTCACTACAAACCAAATAAATCACATTTCTGCTCTTCTTTCATTACAGCCAGAAAATTATGTCATCATCAACCACAATCTGTTCCAGTCCCCTGATAGAATCTTTATCATAGATAGTAGAAATGGTTCCTCCGAGCCACTGAACTCCTCTGTGAATGTACACGGGGACTGGTATTTAAACGACACCTCGCATAGCCTTGAATACATGGGTAAAACTATTGATCTCTTCACTCAACACCTCTAATTTTCATGTTACACCCTCACACTGTATTAATTTGGTAGAACTCTTTTATTTTCAGTGTCTGGAAGAAACCATTTGAATAGCCGGAGGAGGAGAAGCGTGGACCGCTCGGTTATAGACCGAAATATGAACATCAATCTGTTTCAATGTTACTATCCCAAATGCATCGAACCCACCCTTCCACCTGCTCCTGCACAGCCTCCTGTGTCAGGCAGCACTGCATCTTCAAATTTCACATATGTGTACGTAAATAAGTTTCATATTCTACTTGCATGATTTATGCATTGACTATAAAACATTTACTGTTTGGTTTTAGATTTTGGTCAAATACATCATTTTGGAAGTCAAGTCCTGAAAATGGATTCAGTGTGCCACAGGAAGGATCTGATGTGGTCATTCCAACCCGTAAGCATCTATTTAATCTGAATAAATCTATTTAAAGATTCTAATGTTCTGTTTGTGACTATAAAATGTCCCATTCTGTTTCAAAGGGATTTGGATGGTTGTGGATGTTGTAGTCCCTTCCCTGAGCAAGTTGCAAATTGTTGGAGTTTTGGAGATTCCAGACAAAAACAATGCCTCGTCCACCAAATACAATAATGTTGTACTTAATGCCACGCACATCTCCATTCAGGTAAGGAAACTATGGTTACTGTACTTGCATTGCCCCTATTGAGTCAGACTTGTACTAATTTTAAAGAGACTCACTTTCATCAGGGTGGACGCCTGATTGCTGGCTGGCCTGATAAGCCTTTCAATGGTGAACTACAGATTGTTCTGAAAGGAAGCCATTCCACAGCAGACTGGTCCCTACCATATGGACCAAATCAAGGGGCTAAAGTTTTGGGTAAATTATTGTTAACTTCCAGAATTCGTCAAGAACTCATTTTTTTCTAACACAATAATGTTGATTTGCCCAAAATATTGTCTTCCAGGTGTGTTTGGATCTCTTGATCTCTACGGTATTCCTCACAATGTTTATCACACCAAGCTGGCGGGCACATCCAAGGCAGGAAACAGCACCATCTCTCTGCAGGAATCAGTGGATTGGAAGGTTTGTGGGAAAGGGAG
>SRMA01027169.1:237377-274931 GCA_007224835.1 Danionella cerebrum | reverse complement strand
TCACAATAAAAATCACATAGATCCATAAACAATATTTACAGTGCAAAACAAGCTGTTTCATTTTCATTATCTAAACCCTTTATGCCTCATTACAATTAATGTGTGGAATTTATGCTATAAGTTACACACAAAACCTCAAATTAAGCAATGTGATTTGATTACAGATTACAGAGGTTATTAACATAAAACAGAAAGATCACCTTTCTGCTTTGCTTTTTTTGCACTTGGACAAAAAAGCAGTTCATTACAAATGAATGAAAACAACATTTCACAAACAACTATCGTTCTACTGAATATTCAGTCTAACGCAAATTATTCCTCACATTGTGAGGCTTGTGGGCTACTTACCACTCTGGACTGGAATAATGGTCCCTGTCTTCCAAAGCACCCATCTCTCAGCAAGTTCTGCCTCTGTTGAAGCGGAGTTCAAGAATATTAAACATGGCCTTTTCAAGCACGAAAAGCTACCCATTCGTTTAGACTGTTTCATTGCTCGCCATCTTAGCTTTATTGAGGGAAACATGCAGATTTTTTCTGCAAAAGTTCAAGAGAATTCCACAGTCAGAAATGTGGATTACACGGCTGCTGCCCCAGAACCAACTTCCAACACTTTAGAAGCCAATAAACAGAGTGCTGGACGATATGAGGAGTTGGATGATGTCTATCCAACTGACCCTGTGGAAAACTGGAGAGGATTGAGTGTTCCACCAAAAAAATGGAAGAGGGCATCCTACCTGTCTCCTTGTCCTGAATGGCTCCTTGTAGACACATCTGTGAGGGAGAAGAGGGTTACAGTTGGCCTGTTAAAAAAACAGGAACAATCAGCAGCCCGTAAAACATTCCTCACTGAATTCAAGTCTGTGTTGAACACATGTGCTTTCGATGCTTTTTGTCAGGCTTTGTGTTGTACATATTGTGATTGTAGGTCTGCAAGATTTCAAAATCTTGTAAAGGAAGAATCGAACAAGCAAGCCCTTCAGCTTGTGAAAGCCATCACAACAGACGGTGTGAACAAACAGGCAAACCTGAATAGAGCAGAGCGGGTAAACAAAATCTTCACAGCTGAAAAACTGAAGTCGGGTGACCTGCAAATTGATGCACAGTGCAACATTTCAGCTGTAGTCAACGAGACTATGAGGAACATTCTCTTGGACATTATGTGTCTTACTGCGAGCGAGCTCCATGTGTATGGGAATTGTTTGATGACCTTCGAAGCAGTGAGACAGCTGCATCAGAAAGCACAAAGGTTAACTCACACGCTGTGCTGTTTACTACAGACTGAGCAGTTATTTATTTCATTTTAAATTATTTTATTTATTATGTTTTTACACGCACACATGCACACGTTCAGTGCATTCTATGTAGTAGTGCCATGTTTTAGTTATACACATAAAGTTACTGTTCAAATGTTTGCTTGTCTCTTTTTATTAAATCAAACTCATATGATCAGAGCACATGCTATATTGCCAAACATTGTTGTGGATCCAGTGAGCTAATAATCCATCACAATAATCATCTTTTTGTCTTACAAGAAGCAAGTCTCACAACACGCAAGCGGGAAAATATCAGGCCTGCTTGCCTTCATGTGTACTATAAGGAATGACAGAACTTGTATTCCAAAACATTTTAGCACAGTACTAGTGAAAGTCAAAAGTTACAAATACAAGTAAATGTTTCCACGTTGTTTAACTGATCAGAAAACAAGTAGTTAAACTTATATTGAATTTACGGATTCTCATAAATTGCAAGAGAAAAAGCTATGTATGATTAAGATAAGCAAAATGTGATGTGGTTTAATAGAAAAATAGAAATAAAGAGCATCAAATAACAGACTAATATCTTAACACAGACTAAATTACATAGTAGGCACTTTTAAATGAAATATAATCAGATCAAAATAGCAAGCGTAAATGTTGTAGGCTGTATAATATATATAATGATATAAAACCCAAACATAGCTTAATGGTTTAATAGCTTTAATCAAATACCTTTAGCACTTTAATCTGTAGTACACTCCATGCTTAACAGAGGACCAGTTTGGATGACAGGTTAAGTTGCATGCAGTCTCTAAGAACAGATAAAATAGCCAAACACAACATTAAATAAACAATAGATAATCTTATGATTTCAAGTAATCTTTTGCCACAATAACGCTAATATCTCAAAAAATAAAGCAGCACAATTAAAACTTTTAGCGGCACAAATCAGCACAATCCTAGCACTAAGCAGCACAATCATCTAAAATAGTTTTCTGTCATTTTTAAGTTTGTTTGGGGGTAGGTGACGTCACCAGCCACAATAACGCTAATATCTCGAAAAATAAAGCAGCACAATTAAAACTTTTAGCGGCACAAATCAGCACAATCCTAGCACTAAGCAACACAATCGTCTAAAATAGTTTTCTGTCAGTTTTAAGTTTGGTGACGTCACCAGCCACAATAACATTAATATCTCGAAAAATAAAGCAGCACAATTAAAACTTTTAGCGGCACAAATCAGCACAATCCTAGCACTAAGCAGCACAATCGTCTAAAATAGTTTTCTGTCAGTTTTAAGTTTGTTTGGGGCTAGGTGACGTCACCAGCCACAATAACGTTAATATCTCGAAAAATAAAGCAGCACAATTAAAACTTTTTGCTGCACAAATCAGCACAATCCTAGCACTAAGCAGCACAATTGTCTAAAATAGTTTTCTGTCAGTTTTAAGTTTGTTTGGAGCTAGGTGACGTCTGTTACGTCTCTGTGTGAAACGTAATGTGTTTATGTTATTTAAATTACGTTATTGCATGAAAGTTTAAATTTTCAGTGATTGTTTCTCATCCTTGTTTCCTTGTTTTTATGTTACCTGAGTTATGGTTGGCTGATCGTGTGGATGTGTGAGGACCTCTCCGCCAATCACAATTGGGGGCGGGTCTATAAAACCGCAACCTGCTCTGCTCAGCCCCCCCGCTCTACACCTGCACTCCACGCTCGCTCCCGGCTCAGTGTATGCGCGTGTTGCATGCTTCTGTTGAGTTGAGACGCCTTCTCAAGTGAACCTGTGTTGACATTACGATCTGCGGTCTGTGTCTTTCTCTTCCTCCAAAGAAACACAATTTAGAAAACTGAGCGCTGTTTTGTATTGAGTGAATATATGTCTTAGTTAGAACTGTGGGAGTTTGTGAGCTTGTGCTTGTGCGTGTGCGTGTGCGCGTGTGTGTGTGCGTGTGTGTGCGTGCGTGTGTGTGCGTGTGTGTGTGTGCGTGTGTGTGTGTGCGCGCGTGTAACCTAGAGAGCGGTTTATTCTGTACTCCAGACAATTTGGTTGATTAATTTCATTATAGTAGTTTTGATTACTATTGTTTTGGATTGTTTAAAAAAAGGAATTATTCCATAGACAAGTGTTTGTTTGTTTGTTTGTTTTAGACAAGTGTTTGTTTGTTTATTTGTTTGTTTAAATTATTATTATTATTAGCACTGTAAATATTTTATGTTAAGAAGTCCTTCACAATAAATTGAGTTGTTAATACATAGTTGGTTGGTTTTTTCCTAAACATTAAGACCAGAGACTTTATTGGCTGATATCTCGCTGTGCGCTCTGTGAGCCAAAACACCTAACGGGGCGTAACAGTTAATGGGGGCTCGTCCGGGATCCGTTCAAGGGGAATTCATTCCTGGAGTTAATAACAAATATTAGTCAATTGAGTTCTGGTTGTTTGTGGATAACTTTAGTTGTATTTCTAGAAGGGATATTGTTTATTGGGGGAAACTAATTATTGAGCTTGGTGCTGTTCTGAATCCTGATTTGGTTTCTTTGGATATGGCAAAGTTTGAGTTGAAAACATTCTTGGAGTCACCTTCTTTAGAGAGTATTGATGCTTGTAGGAAGGATGATTTATGGGCAATTGCTGAACATTTTGGAATTTCAGTTTATAAACAACAGCGCAAATTAGAAATTAAATCTGCTGTTATTCAGGCATTAGTGGAGATGAATCTCTTGGAACTTCCAGAGGTAGAGAAAGTAACAGAGGAAGATAAAGTATGGGAAGGATCTGCAAGTTTGGATAACATTGAAGATGATCCAGGCACTAAAAGTTCATCGACACCTTCTGAATCACCCTCTCCACCTACAGGTGAAGGGAGGTTTAAAGCACGCCTGAAAGTTAAACTTGCAAAGTTGCAGATGGAGGCAGCAGCCAAGAGTGAAGAGCGTAAAGCTGAGTTTCAACTAAAACTAGCCATACGAAAACTAGAAATTGAGGCTGAGAAGGACGTTAAGATTAAGGAAATGGAACTTAAGGCCAAGACATCACCTTCTTCTGCTGATGCTATTGGTTTAGATTCTGGCGTTAATGAGGGTACCATGCCAGTGAGAAAATTTGACATGAGTAAAAATATTGCCCTTGTTCCCCAGTTCAGAGAGACGGAAGTGGACTCTTATTTTGGAGTATTTGAGCGGATTGCTCATGCCTTGAATTGGCCCAAAGACCTGTGGTCCTTACTCCTGCAGTGTAAGTTGACTGGTAAAGCTCAGGAGGTGTGCGCTACCTTGTCTTTAGATGACAGTATGAATTATGATATGGTGAAGAGTACCATTTTGAATGCTTATGAGCTTGTACCCGAGGCATATAGGCAACGCTTTCGAAAGCTTAAGAAAGATGGTACAAACACTTATGTTGAGTTTGCTCGAGAGAAAACTCTTTGTTTTGATCGTTGGTTACATTCAAGTAAAGTTGAAAGTTTCAGTACACTCAGAGAGCTGATTCTGTTAGAGGAGTTCAAACAATGTCTGCCTGAAAGAATGGTTGTGTACCTGAATGAACAGAAGATCACTTCTATTGCTCAAGCTGCTGTCCGTGCAGATGAATTTGCTTTGACACATAAGAATATCTTTGTCCCGGTTTGTTTGGAGAAAACCGCCGTTGAAGCGACTGAATCTCGTCGACCCATTGTGAAGGGTTCTAATTCAAAGGATGACCGGAGATGTTTTTATTGTCACAAGACTGGACATTTGATTGCTGATTGTTGTATGTTGAAGAGAAAACAACAAAATTCAGTGTCTAAGAGTGTGGCTTTCGTGAAGGCTGTTGAGCATGTGAGTGAGTTGAATGAAAGAACTGATAAAAGTTTTACACCTTTTATTCAGGAGGGGTTCATTTCATTGTCTGATGTAAATGACAAAGTTAAGATCTGAATTTTGAGAGACACTGGAGCTTCCACATCATTTGTTATTGCAAATGTTCTTCCTTTTGACGAAAAGACTTATTCAGGAAGTAATATCCTTGTTCAGGGGATAGAGATGTGTTATGTGAAAGTCCCATTACACCAGATATACTTAGAATCTGAACTTTTCACTGGAAAAGTGAAGGTTGCTGTTCGCAATGAACTACCTGTTAAGGGGGTAGATTTCCTCTTGGGGAATGATCTAGCGGGTGGTTTAGTATTTCCTGTATTAGAGGTTGGGGATAAACCTAGTCTGCATACTTTGGAGGAGAAGGATGGCACAGACCTACATATTTATCCTGCCTGCGCTGTGACTAGAGCTCAAGCTCGAAAACAGGAGATTTTGAACTTATCTGAGACTGTTTTTAAGCCCACCTTTTTGGAAGACTCTCTTATCGCCCCGATGGACAATTCGTTGGATATTAAACCTGTGGATTACAAATCGACTCTGAAGTTGGAAGGTTCGGATTTGACTGTGTCTCGTGAACTTTTCATTGCTGCGCAGAAGGAGGATGTGACTTTGCTACCATGCTTTCGTGCTGTGGATTCTACGGATTTCAAGGATGCTACTTACTTCATGGAGGACGGAGTACTGATGAGAAAGTGGTGTGCTCATGGAGAAGAAGACTGGTCAACGGTTTATCAGGTCGTAGTTCCTTTGTGTTTTCGTGAGAGAATTCTTACTTTAGCTCATGAAAACTGCTTTGCTGGACATTTAGGCATACGAAAAACTTATAAGGTGATTCTGCATCATTTCTTTTGGCCGGGTCTGAAATCTGATGTGGCTCGTCATTGTAGAACCTGTTCGACGTGTCAGCTGGTGGGAAAACCAAACCAAGTTATTCCACCTGCTCCTTTAGTTCCAATTCCAACCCTGGGGGAACCATTCGAACACATCATTGCTGACTGCGTAGGTCCATTACCTAGAACAAGAAATGGACATCAATTTTTACTTACCTTAATGTGCTCAGCAACCCGATTTGCCGAAGCGATTCCGCTACGGAAAATCACTGCGCGTGTGATTGTGCAAGCACTTATGAAGTTTTTCTGCACTTTTGGATTACCGAAAATCATCCAGACTGACCAGGGATCTAACTTCATGTCTAAGATCTTCTCTCAGGTTCTATCCTCCTTGAAAATTGCACATAGAGTGTCTAGTGCATATCACCCAGAGAGCCAAGGGGCTCTGGAAAGGTTTCATCAGACTCTAAAGACCATATTGCGCAAGCATTGCTTGGAATCTTGCCGTGATTGGGATGAGAGTGTCCCATTTGCATTGTTTGCAGCTAGAACTACTCCACAAGAGAGTTTACGATTCAGCCCTGCTGAATTAGTGTTTGGACATTCTTTAAGAGGACCTCTGAAAATTTTTAAAGAGCAAATCATGTCCGAGAAGACTTCGAGACTTAATGTGTTGACGTTTGTAAGCAAATTTAGGGAGCGTCTCCACAAAGCTTGGTCTTTGGCTCAAGAGAACTTGACTGCTGCTCAGAAGACAATGAAGCAGTACTACGACGACAAGGCAGTTCATCGCAGTTTTGAAGAGGGAGACCAAGTTCTAGTTTTGTTACCTGTTATGGGATCTGCACTTTCTGCTCGGTTCTCTGGTCCTTATCCAATCTTAAAGAAACTGTCAAATGTGAACTACGTAATCTCAACCCCAGATCGGAAACGAAAATCTCGGGTATGCCACATAAATATGCTCAAGTCCTTTCAGTCCAGGGCTGCTTTACTTGACAAATCCTCAGAAGAGCATCCTGTACATCCCGTTACACTTGTTGCTGTGTGCCAAGAGAGTGCAACTTGGAAGGATGTAGATGAGAATGGACTTGTGTTGCGGAATACTTACCATCAAAGTGCAAAGCTGATGAACTCTGAAGTTTTGAATGACTTGAACTCTTACCTTGATCATTTAGAGGATGTGCAAAGGAAGGACTCTTTGACCTCATCAATGATTTCCCTGTCCTGTTCCATGATGTTCCAACTTGTACCTCAGTTCTTGAACATGACATAGATGTGGGTCAAACTCGTCCAATCAAACAGCATCCTTACAGAGTGAATCAATCAAAATGATCGGTGATGCAAGCTGAAGTATCCTACCTGCTGGAGAATGGTTTGGCGCAGCCCAGTGTCAGCCCATGGAGTTCTCCTTGTTTGCTGGTACCTAAAGCAGACGGTACGTTTAGATTTTGCACTGACTATCGAAAAGTGAATTCTGTGACAGTACCTGATAATTTTCCCCTGCCTAGAATGGAAGATTGTGTCGATAATGTTGGTGCTGCTGTGTTTATCAGTAAACTTGACCTTCTCAAAGGCTACTGGCAAGTGCCTTTGACAGCACGGGCAGCTGAGATATCCGCATTTGTGACTCCTGATTGCTTTCTGCAGTATTCCGTGATGGCTTTTGGGATGCGCAATGCTCCCGCTACATTTCAGCGCCTCATGAACTTAGTTCTTGCAGATCTTCCAAACTGTAGTGCATATTTGGACGATGTGATAGTCTATTCTAAGACCTGGGAAGATCATATTGCTACACTACGAAATGTGTTTCAAAAATTGGCAAAGGCTTCACTTACCTTAAATCTCACAAAATGTGACTTTGGTAGGGCAAGCGTCACATATTTGGGTAAAATTGTGGGTCACGGTCAAGTCAGGCCTGTTCATGAGAAAGTCGTGGCAATCACTGATTTTCCAGTGCCTCGATCACGCAGAGAACTGCGCCGGTTTTTGGGCATGGCTGGTTATTACAGAGGATTTTGTAAGAATTTTTCTACCGTAGCCTGCCCACTTACCTCATTATTAAGCCTGGCCAAAGACTTCAAGTGGACTGAAGCTTGCCAATTCGCCTTTGAGTCCATTAAGGCCCTCCTATGTACTGAACCTATACTCAAGGCACCAGATTTCTCCACACCGTTTAGCCTGGAGGTGGATGCCAGTGGTGTTGGGGCAGGAGCAGTCTTGTTGCAGGAGAGTTCGGATGGTATCGTGCACCCTGTCTGCTATTTCTCCCGAAAGTTCAATAAAGCCCAGCTAAATTATTCAACTATCGAAAAAGAGACTCTTGCTTTACTTTTGGCCCTACAATTCTTTGAGGTCTACTTAGGTTCTTCAACCTTGCCTGTGCAGGTTTTTACAGACCATAACCCGCTTGTGTTCATTGCCCAGATGAGAAACCAAAACCAGCGTCTGATGCGGTGGTCTTTGATCCTCCAAGATTTTAATTTGGAGATCAGGCACAAGAAGTGCAAGGATAACATTATTGCTGATGCTTTATCTCGGGTGGGGACATAGTGGAAAAAAAAAAACGTCAACCCCGATGGTTAATGATGGTTGTCGTTTTTCTTTTAGGGGTGGGAGTGTTACGTCTCTGTGTGAAACGTAATGTGTTTATGTTATTTAAATTACGTTATTGCATGAAAGTTTAAATTTTCAGTGATTGTTTCTCATCCTTGTTTCCTTGTTTTTATGTTACCTGAGTTATGGTTGGCTGATCGTGTGGATGTGTGAGGACCTCTCCGCCAATCACAATTGGGGGCGGGTCTATAAAACCGGAACTTGCTCTGCTCAGCCCCCCCCGCTCTACACCTGCGCTCCACGCTCGCTCCCGGCTCAGTGTATGCGCGTGTTGCATGCTCCTGTTGAGTAGAGACGCCTTCTCAAGTGAACCTGTGTTGACGATCTTTGGTCTGTGTCCTTCTCTTCCTCCAAAGAAAAACAATTTAGAAACCTGAGCGCTGTCTGCTTGTGAAATGTGGTGTATTGAGTGAATATGCCTTAGTTAGAACTGTGGGAGTTTGTGAGCTTGCGCGCGTGGGTGTGTGTGTGTGTGTGTGCGCGTGTGTGCGTGTAACCAAGAGAGCGTTTTTTTAGTTTATTCGGTACTCCAGACAATTTGGTTGATTAATTTCATTATAGTAGTTTTGATTACTATTGTTTTGGATTGTTAAACCTCTTAAGCCCGAGAGTCCCCGGTACCGGGGACTTGCCCCCTTGTGCGTTACATTTTCACTCATAGCTCACTAACCCAGAGAATAACCCACACATATTAAATACTGTTGTGTTCAGCGGAAACTCCTCTAAACGCGTATCTAATTCAATTTCATATCCGTTAACCACAGCTCGAACGCCATGCAAATAAACAACAACATGTCCGGTGTATAATTCATGACCACGTTTTTGTTTATGTGCGATATGTATCCACAATATAAACGGAAACACCAAAACCATTACATTAAATGAAAGCTAACAACCAGCTGAATCAAGTGATATGCAACTCATTAACATTGCATGAAGTATTTCAGAGCAGGGAGCGAAAGTTCCACGAAAAAACGCCAGCGAAAACCAAGCAAGCATGTAAATCTTGTCTTACCTTTGCCGTTTTTTCAACAAAAAGTTATTTCCATAGCGATAAAAGTCCGTTTGTTGTTATGTCCGGTCAATAGCTTCGTGCAAACGCCATTTTTGATTATTTCTTTAGCTTTGTGGCGTCATTACGTCACCAAATATGGAATGACTCCCAGTGCGTAAGAGCACGTCTCTCCACGCTGCGCGTCGTGTGATTCGTCGGCGATCCCGTCAGTCTCAAAATGGTTGAGCTCATTGGCTTCCATAGAATCAGAGCTTTCCAGCGATATATAGATCTCCTGGATTGGACAGATGGTCGGGGGGTAGGGATACGCAGAAGCTCGACGTCGAAAGCGTTTGTGAATGAAATGTTCCCAAAAGCGCAGCAAGATGGCGTAAATGAGCTTCTACCCCCCTTTTACAGTGTTTCTTTAGGAGGTTTTTTTGCTGAAATCATGTCTCATAGGCAAGAAAACAAGACTATGAACGTAGCTGAAGCTTTGGACAAGATTTTTTCCATATTTCAATTATTGTGCCAAAGTGTGCCAAACTGGGCCAACATGGATTACGCCTGAACTTTGTTCAATCAAAACCTGTACAGAATATTAGTTTCTTGTAGTATGAACACCAAACTTGCTACAGATGTCCTTGACATGTAGTGGTTACAATTGATTGTGTTTATTTGCTTCGTTACAAGTAAAATAAGGAGATATTAGAGGAAACATTTGGTTTTTGTTTTTTTTGGCGGAGTTCATTTTTTGGCCATTCCAACATCAATTACTCTTACCCAGTGTTCTTGACTGTCAAATTAACTCATCCACCCCACCCTCCAAGAACCTATCTTCATTTTGATACCAAGATTTGCAGTTTAGACCTTGTAAAAGCTGAGAAATGCCTTAAAAGTAAAAGTATAGGATTTTCGGAAAATAGGCCTCAGGGCTTAAGAGGTTACGTCATTAGCCACAATAACGCGAATATCTCGAAAAATAAAGCAGCACAATTAAAACTTTTTACGCCACAAATCAGCACAATCCTAGCACTAACGAAGCTTACCGTTTTCGTGCGATTTGGAGTTTGATGGGGGGCTGAGTGACGTCATCCGCCTTTCAAAAAACGTTAATATCTCAAAAAATAAAGCAGCACAAACAAAACTTTTTACGGCACAAATCAGCACAATCCTAGCACTAACGAAGTGTACCGTTTTCGTGCGATTTGGCGTTTGATGGGGGGCCGGTGACCTTTTGATGAGCTATAAAATAATGTTTAATATCTCAAAATCCATAACAGCACAAAATATGATTCCAACGGCACAAATCTAGCACTAAGAGCACAAGTACAAGAGGAAGGCGGAGCGCGTAGGTGGGGGGCCAACTTCACGGAGATTGAAAAATGGCACAACAACGGCACATCACTAGTGTGTGGTGTTCAGGCCGTACAAGGAATGGAGCCTAGCATGGAGCTAACCAGTTGCTATGCCTTAATTGATTTCTAAATGCTGTGCTAATCATTTTAGTTTTGGTCGCGATCGGAGCCGCCTTTGTGCGCTCGCGGCTCGTTGTGCCCAGTGAGCACTCAGTGCTGGAGGAGCTCTCTGTGCACCGATATGGGGTTTGACTCTCTGCTAATGGAGTAAATAGTGTGTGCGTTCTGTGTCCATTGGCAAGCCGTTTTCGTGAGCACTGCTGGAGAGCAGTGCGGATGACTTGGATCTACTCTTTTCTTCCCCGAATCATTTTCCTCTGAGAACACTACACTCCATGCTTAGCCGCCGTCTTTTGAAGTCTTTTGCGACACCGAGTGGCTCATTTTCCCAGAGGTGGACGCTGCCGTTGGGACACGTGCAATACAGGTCATGTGCGAAGTGCAATAATGACTACAGTAGTTTGATTTCTAAAGCGTTGTCTATCCCTGGAAATCCCCATTTTGAGAATTAGTGCAATATTATGTGCTCTCTCAGTACAGTAACCCATGTGCAATATTTAGGCTTTGGATTCAAGTGCAAGCATGCGTGCGTGGGTGTTTGTGAGCAAAGACTTATTTTTAACATAAAGTGTGCTTGTGAATGTGTGGCGCCAGTGCAAGGGTGAGTGGGTTCGTTTTAATTAAATTAAAGTGACTGATGGTGTGTATTTGAGTATTTAGTGTGTGTATAGTGTGGGAAATTTAATTAACTTCCTATGCTTGTAAAGTTAGATCTCACTATAATGAGAATGAATGGTTTTATTATACATGGCCTCGGAAAAGGGAAAGAGGACTGCTTTGACTCCCCTTTTCTTCCCAGGCAGGAAGAGATAAGGATACTCTTCCAGAATATTACAGTTTTGTTTCAAAGGAAACGCGTAAGGGGGCGGAGAGTGATAAACCTTTCTAATAAAATTCTGCGATTGATTATACTAAATCAAGTGTTGAATTGAGGACATCTCTGGGAAAAATTATATTTTTATCGTCCGAACATCGATTTTAAAATAATATTTTTTGAGGAGACAGCTTTTTGACATTTTTTCGTTTTAAGAGGAATTATTAAAGCTGAATAGGTGAAGAGAAAAGAGGATACAAGGTGTGAAATGAGAAAATTAGACAAATCCTTTCTTGAGACTCTCAATTATTGACAAATTATTGATGAAGACCTAAGAACTGTGCAAAGCCCTTGATTTGCAGGGTAGTGTGAGAACCACTATAAATAAAGGTGAATTGGATACAAGAGTGAGGACAACTCACTATAATAAACTGAATTGGACTGGTGAAAATAAAAGATAAAAATCGGACACCTGCAGCGACCTCTTTTTCGACGGATGAGATGTGTATCTGACAGGTTAATAAAAACCACCCTTTAATTTTAAAGGGCCTAGTCCGAGAGGTAGCGGGAATACCCGCTATAAAAAAGGGGAATTTGGCTCTAAATCAAACAGTAGGAAGAATAGGGAAAGCCTTACATTAAATAGGGAAAGAATAGGACTTGTGAATCTACAGAATAATAATCCTACTGTAAAGAGAAGAAGTTGATGAGAAATGGATTGTGATTTTGATAAGGATTGTGAAGAGACCCTTGGGCAGCAATGGCAGAAAATGTTGGAGATTGTGAAGGCTCAGCTGGAGCCAAAGGAAATTAAAACGCGCATGCGAGAATTGGAAATCTGTCAAAATGAAATGATTGAATTTTTTGGAAATGACTTTATGGAAAAGAAGGGAATTCTGTTTCAGAAAGTGGGAATAAAAGAAAAGAGAGCACGAGAAGCAATTCAAAGACATGAAAATCTAAAAGTAGGAGTGTTACAAAGAGGAGCACATGTAAAACAGAGAAGGAAATTAGAGACAGATTGCAGGAAATGGTCAAGGGTGTTACATGCAGCTGCTGTTCTGAAATTAAGTAAAGAAGGGCCAGTTACACACAACATACAAATGAACAGTAAACAGGTAGTAGGAAACGATGCTCCGTTCGCCCCTACAGCTCCTTGTGTGCAGATGATTTACCCAGAACTTCCGCCCCCTTACAATCTTGCTCCGAACCAGTAATCAAAGAAACAACTACAACTACCACTGACTGAGGCCAAAGATAAACAGATGCCAATATTAAAGATAACTAATGGAACAATGACACATTTACAAGGAGAGATACAGGTAGAAGAGGAGGAACAGAATGTGCTGGTTGTAAGACATAGGGTGAGTGAGCATGTGAATGAGGAAGAAAAGTTCTCAGACAGGGGAAGTGAAGCAACTTGTTGACAAGAAGAGCAACTTGTTGATGACTGGGATGATTTAACACGGCTAAATTTGCCTGAAATAGGAGTAGACAGAAGGGTGAACAGTGATGATGAGGAAAATGCCAGTGAAAACAGTGATAAAAATATACCGGTCAAAATAAAGACTAAAGGTAGCATGAGACTGATGGGGCAACCACGAAGGAGTGAAAGGATTAAACAACAGAGGCAGGATAGGAGGACTGATTTGTCAGACATGGGGGCACACACTATGCTACCCTTGCTGGCAGGACTAGATGGACTGGGAGATACTTATCAAACTTGGTCTCTCACAGACTTGGAAACCTTGACAAAGAAACTCCCGGCAATCACTGAGGGAGGGGGTAAATGGCTAAATAAATTGTTTGCCTTATCCCATGGGCAGGTGTTAGCAGTAGGGGATTTGAGACAAATTATGAGCAGAGTTTTGTCAGCACACCAGATAAGTGACATTGAGGGCATGGCGAACACCAGAAGAGTCAGGAACAGAGAGCCTCTGGTGGGAAACGGAGGACAATCCCCACTGTGCCAAGCCATCAGAGACAAATTTCCAACTCCAGACACAGTTTTCGAAAACTTAAAATTCAAACACAGGCCAGGGGAGAATGGTGCAGCATACATTAACAGGTGCTACCAAGAATGGGCGGAAGCATGTGACGAGAACCCTATGGCTAATCTTATCACTAATAGAATTTTCAGGGCAGCTGTGCTCCAGGGGGCGCCAGCTGGAGTGGTCCAATCAATGGAACAATCACCCGAGGTACCCGGAAGCGATGACACAAAGTGGAAAAGGTATGCGGTGCATTTTATTGATAGAGCAGTCAAGAAAGCGGATAAGGAGGGAGGTGAATTACTTAAATTGCAAAGGGAACTTCTGAGATTGCAGGTTGATGAAAAGAAACTAGGAAAGAAAACAACTGACAAAGATGTTAAACAGATGCCCCAACAGCACATGCCTTTGCAGCAGACCCCAGTCGAGCTGTCCCCCTTCACTCCATCGTATCCACAGCAACAATGGGGTGGAAACAGAGGCCGAGGAGGAAGAGGCGGAGGCATTAAATCGGCTCCAGGTAACAATTGTTACTCATGTGGTGCTGCTGGCCATTGGTCACCCAACTGTCCGAACAAGGGACCCAGTTGTTATAACTGTGGAATGTCAGGTCATGTGATTAGGGACTGCCAACTTCCTCCTAAAAGACAGCCAGTCAACAGACCCACGAGAGGGCTGGGCATCCAGAGAGGGAGAGGCCAACCACAAAGAGGAAGATGGGGAAGCATGCCAGTTCCCCCTGCCCAAAATAGTTTCCAGCAACCACTCTGTCCCAGATGGGGTGGAGCGGAAGAAGAATATTATGCATGAAGGTCCCCACAGAGAGCCCAAGAGAGGGCCATGGCCGAGCCCCTCTTAATACAGGTGCAACTTATTCCACAATTAATAAGGGCATTACTGAACAACATCTTTCAAACCAGTCAGTGGGGGTAAAGGGTTTCTCTGGGGATACTGAACATTGGCCATTAACAAAGCCACTTCCTGTTTCAATAGCAGGTCAGCAGTTACAACATTCATTTTTATATTCCATCAACTCTCCTGTTCCACTATTGGGAAGAGACCTTCTCATTAAAGCAGGAGCTAGCATACTCTGTACTGCAGAGGGAGTAATAGTATCATTTCCTACTGGAAAGAAAATTAACTGTTCCCTCCAAGGTGGAGTGAGTCATAACCAGTGGCTACTGGCACCCTCCCCCACCCCAGACAGCTGTGTTGACATTTATTGGGTACTGCTGAACCCCTCCGAAGTCGGAGCATATGCACTTTTCCAGCAATGGAAATCGTGGATACATACTTTAGATATTTTTACAGCCCCACCCGATGACCTCCACTGTACTTTATTTTATGACAGACACGAAGATTACACTTACCAATAAGCCTTCTCAGAGATAGAAGGATCTCAATGGAACTTGAAAGGCACAGGATTACTGATAGGGAAAGAAGGCGTTGTGGCCCCAGTTCAACTTACAGATGAACAGGAGCTGTGGTACAAAATGAAAGAAACTGCTTTACCACACATATCGTTGGCCTTGCACCCCGCTTATGAAGCAAGAGAGCTGGGCTCCATGACTAAAAGGCTCTTAACAGTAATTGACTGGCAGCCGACGGAAAATCCTCAACTGTATTATTCTCCATCCACAGCCAGTTACAGGGTTGTACGAGAAACTATGGATTTAGGTGTTCTGGAACATCGATGGATTTCTAGATTCCATGGAAGAGACAAATCAGATGGGGAGGGAGCAGAGGAATTAATCAATTCTATGTCCCAAGACTTATGGTCAGCTAAACCTACGGATGTAGGATATTGTAATATACAACCAGTGACTTTTGAGGTTGCCCCAGGACCACCAATATGGGTTCCCCAATACAGAAACAGACCAGAATCCATTGCTGGCATTAGACCAACTATAGAAGGTCTGTTACAATCAGGAGTTCTGACCCAGCACCAGTCAGACTGGAACACTCCAATTTTTCCAGTTCCCAAACAGGGTGGGAAGTATAGGATGGTGCATGACTTAAGGGAAGTTAACAGCAGAGTAATTACACCCATGGTGGCCGTTCCAAATCCGTACACTGCTCTATCTATGGTGAATGCCTCTCACAGATGGTTTTCATGCATAGACATGGCAAATGCATTTTTCTGTGTACCTATTGCAGAGGAATGTAAAGACTGTTTAGCCTTTACCTTTGAAGGGATACAGTATTCCTACAACAGACTGCCGCAAGGCTTTATCCTTAGTCCAGGGATTTTTTATCAAGTTCTCAAGCAGCAGATGGAAAATGTTCCATTACCAGAAGGAGTTGTCACGGTGATGTATGTAGATGATCTTCTCTTAGCAGCACCGTGTCCTCAGTCATGTTTGGAAGCGACAGGAAACATTTTGAGGAAACTTTGGGAAGTGGGCTTAAAAGTGAGCAAAGAAAAATTACAGATATGCAGGCAAACAGTCACATTTTTGGGAAGGGTGGTTGGAGCTGGTGGAAATGGTGTTTCTCCCGCACACAAGAAGGACATATTAAATCATCCAAAACCTATCACTGTAAAGGAAATGCTTTCTTTCCTAGGCTTGACCGGTTTCAGTAGACATTTTGTTCCTCAATATGTAACTTTAACAACACCACTCAGACACATGGTAAAAATATTGACAGCACCAAACATTACTTATACTCACAGTGGGATCAACATGGCTGACCTTATGACTGACGGTGAACCTCATGATTGTGCTCCACTTACAGATAGACTGTCAATCATCAGAGATGGCCTACAGGCCACACCACTATCTGAAACAGACAACTCTATCACACTGTTTACTGATGGAAGTTGCCACAGGGCAGATGATGGAACATTGAAGGCTGGTTTTTCTGTGGTACAATTGGAGGGTGAGACATTTCATACAGTGAAAGCAGAGCCTCTTGTTGGTAAACAGTCAGCTCAGAAAGCGGAACTTCTAGCTCTGATCAATGCATTGAAATTTTCTGAGGGCAGAGCTGTGAACATCTACTCTGACTCTGCATATGCAGTCTCTGCGGCACACATGGAACTGCCTGTGTGGATTAGATGTGGTTTTATGACGTCATCTGGCAGGCCGATTACTCATGAGAAAGAAGTAAGAGAGCTCTCTGAAGCAATTATGCTACCAAGCAAAGTGGCTATTATCAAGTGCACTGGTCATTCTCAAGGAACTGACCTGACCTCCAGAGGAAACGAGGCTGCAGACATGGCTGCTAAGCATGCTTCAGGCTACATCACTGGTCAGTTTGTTGCCATGCCTGAGCCAGACGTGACTTCCCTCCTTCCTGAGTTTTCTCGGGCATACCTATCGGAGCAGCAAAACACTGGCTCTCCAGAGGAAAAATCGGTGTGGAGAAACAAAGGCGCGGTACAGCATGCTGATGGACTTTGGACATCCCCTATTGGCAGAATTCTACTTCCGGCATCCCTGACACCTACAGTCTTGAAGGAAGGAAGCTCATACTCCTGCTCATTGTAATGACAAACAAATGTCAAGGACTATACAATCTTGGTGGCATCCTTTCATGCCACATCTAATCACTAGTTACATCGCAGAATGCCCAATCTGCCAGGAACACAACATCAAACCTTCTCTCAAACCTACCCAAGGTTCCTTCCCAATCACCAATGGCCCTGGAGACGAAGTCGTTATTGACTTCACTGACATGACCGAGAGAGTGAATGATAAAAGGTACTTACTAGTTATGATTGACTCTTATACCGGTTGGCCAGAGGCTTTTCCTGTGGGAAAGGAAGACAGGTTTTCCAAGACGTATCAGATCTGACAATGGTTCACACTTTAAGAATGAACATTTGGCTCAAGTTGAAAAGGCTTTAGGCCTCACTCATCATTTTGGTGCAGTATACCATCCACAATCGCAGGGCAAAGTGGAAAGAATAAATCTGACTTTAAAAAACAAATTGGCTAAAATCTGTGCACAGACAAAACTAACTTGGCTAGCAGCACTTCCATTAGCCCTAATGTCAGTAAGAAGCTTGGTGCGCCGCACGGCAGGTTACACTCCCTTTGAATTACTGACCGGACGACAATTTCCTGGGCCACAAGCTCCTTTGCAGCTGGAGCCGGTCCAGCCTCTGTCACACAGAGTGTATTATGGAAAGCTTGCAGCATTAGTAGCCTCATTTCAGAATATGTCCTCCACGACTACTCCTACAACGGATTCACCCACATCTCCAACCAATCACACCTGGGATTGGGTGCGACTGAGAATTTACAGACGCAAATGGAAAGAACCACGCTGGTCAGCACCTCTGAAGGTAACTGCACGCACATCTCATTGTGTTCGTCTTGCAGGAAAAGGTGATACCTGGTATCACCTGAGCCAGTGCAGCCCAACGGAACCCCCCTCCAGATCTTTAGAGGACACAAGAGTGGACCTTGCTTCGAAGGTCCAAGAGAGGGAGTGTGGAGCAACATCATCTGGAGACACGAAAAATTTGGAAGGTAAAACACAAACACATATACATTGTTTGCAGGAAAACAACAAGGGAGAAGAACAAGACAACAAGCTTCAAGAGGAGAGAGACGACGAAAGCAACACTGGGACCGGTGATGCACAAACACATACACATATAACATCAGAAGTAGAAACAAACGGTCACCCACCATTGCAGGCTCTACAAATTGTCTATAAGACTGGAGACCTGTTTACGGCTCCTCTAGGAGAGCCTGTTGCACACTGTGTAAGTGCAGATTGTGCTTTTGGAGCAGGGATTGCAAAAAAGTTCAGAGAGAGATACAGGGTTGAAAAAGTAAGAGCACAAGGGAAAGGAAAAGGTGAATGTGCAGTAACACACAAAGTAGACAGGCTTGTCTTTCACCTAGTAACTAAAACCTCTGGGAGGGACCTCCCTACATATCAAGATTTTGAAAGTAGTCTAACTTGCATGAGAAGGTGGTGTGACGAATTGAAAATCACAAAACTATCCATACCCCGGCTGGGATGTGGATTGGACAAACTGGACTACTATAGAGTGCTCCAGATTATTGAGAAAACCTTTAAAGGTTCTGATATAATCATTTCCATGTACACTTTGGAGTGAAAACCTTGTGTGAAAATTTTTCTAACTAACTTTTTACTTACAGGATTCTTTTTTTTTTCACAATACTTTTTAACATTTAAAAAAAAACAAACATGTTTTTGAATACTTTTCGCTTTTAAGATGCTTATTTTCTCTTTTGATATATTATTTGAACATCTTTTATCATTTTTAAATTTTAGTGGGTCTTTAAGTAACCGAGTGATTTTCCGTGTGAATTGTGATTTTCTAGTTTTCAACTTTAACTTTATATTTTCAACTTTTCATATTTTTTGAGATATTTGCGTCACAATATTGTACACATTATTTGAGCTACTGAAAATAACAGTATTGAGTCACTGCTAAAAGTATACCAACAAGAACTGCTATAGAATAATGGGCCATTATAGAGTACAGTTATGGGAAAACTGGAAGGTGATGATTTTTATGGGAATAGTGGCAACAATCGTAGTGGGAAGACTAATAATTTTTGAAGCTGAACAAAACAGAATGGATAAACTTAACAAATCTGGAAAAAACGACACCATTTTCAATGAAACTATTCCTGTTAGACCCAAGAGAAATGTAGGACGGAGTGTACCAAACCAAGATAAATGTCTGAAGCAATATGGGAGAATTCAATTAGACTATGTTAAAGGATCATCAACATCATTTACGTTTGACTTGTGTGCAGTTATCAACTGTGGAGGAAACGATGCGTCGTGGAGAGGTTATGACATCTATTTTTGCGAAATGCCGATTTGTCATGATAAATGGTGCAGCAGATGGAGCGATGTCCTTAGATCAACTAACCCCACCTTTATCCCCAAACAACACGCTTGGGAGCGTATATGGAAAAAGGCACAACCTTTTTCACTCCAAAGAGACTACAGTGGTACCTGGAACCCAATAACGCTGTCAATTACGAACCTATGGAAATACCCCATAAAAGAATATGGTTGAGATGGTGTTCAGTGGTATGGGTGGTGTTACGCCAAAGGGGAGGAGGCCTTTTATTTGGTCCTAGGTGTAGAGGTATCAGGAACGGATCCCAAGGGATTGATTAAGATAAGACTGATAAGTGCCCCTGTGAGGCCTATCCCGATAAAACCCGAAAAAGACTATACAAAGGAAACGCCGGAGAGCAAAATAGTTATTGAAATAGATTACACAAAACTAACTCCAGAAGATTTATTGCAAAAAGCCACAGGCTACGGAGATTCAAACCTATGGTTAGAATGGATGGCAACAACAGCTAAAGAAATGCAAATGGAAAATTGCATAGCATGTGCAAAAGCTAGACCAACCCTAAGAACCGAACCAGCCCCATTGCTAAAAACGGATAAGAAAGGATATGACTGCATGATATCTATTACGAAAAAGGCAAACCCTGAAGGATGTGACACATTATCTAAAATTTTCCCCGTAATCAACAATCAGACAAAAACAGGTCCCTTTGAGCCACAGCCAGGAAACTACACGTGTTTTAATTTCAACGCAGCCAGACCAAAAATCAGGGTAGGGAGCATAGATCCTTCTTGGTGCGAAGAAACCATAACTAAAGTAGGTGATTTAGTGGGATCATGGGCAAGAGGAGGATTATATCATTACTGTGGGGCCAATAGATTATTCAGAAGAATCGAGAATGAAATAACTGTAGGAACATGCGCAATGGTGAGACTGACAGCACCCTTAACCTCTTAAGCCCTGAGGCCTATTTTCCGAAAATCCTATACTTTTACTTTTTAAGGCATTTCTCAGCTTTTACAAGGCCTAAACTGCAAATCTTGGTATCAAAATGAAGATAGGTTCTTGGGGAGTGGTGTGGATGAGTTAATTTGACAGTCAAGAACACTGGGTAAGAGTAATTGATGTTGGAATGGGCAAAAAATGAACTCCGCCTAAAAAAAAACACATGTTTCCACCGATATCTCGTTATTTTACTTATAACGAAGCAAATACACACAATCAATTGTAACCACTACATGTCAAGAACATCTGTAGCAAGTTTGGTGTTCATACTACAAGAAACTAATATTCTGTAAAGGTTTTGATTGAACAAAGTTCAGGCGTAATCCATGTTGGCACAGTTTGGCACAATTTGGCACAATAATTGAAATATGGAAAAAATCTTGTCCAAAGCCTCAGCTACGTTCATAGTCTTCTTTTCTTGCTTACGGGACATGATTTCAGCAAAAAAAAACTCCTAAAGAAACGCTGTAAAAGGGGGGTAGAAGCTCATTTACCCATCTTGCTGCGCTTTTGGGAACGTTTCACTCACAAACGCTTTGACGTCGAGCTTCTGCGTGTCCCTACCCCCCGACCATCTGTCCAATCCGGGAGATCTATACATCGCTGGAAAGCTCTGATTCTATGGAAACCAATCAGCTCAACCATTTTGAGACTGACGGGATCGCCGACGAATCACACGACGCGCAGCGTGGAGAGACCACCTCTTACGCACGGGGAGTCATTCCATATTTGGTGACGTAATGACGCCACAAAGCTACAGAAATAATCCCAAAATGGCGTTTGCGCGAAGCTATCGACCGGACATAACAACAAACTGACTTTTATCGCTATGGAAATAACTTTTTGTTGAAAAAACGGCAAAGGTAAGACAAGATTTACATGCTTGCTTGGTTTTCGCTGGCGTTTTTTCGTGGAACTTTCGCTCCCTGCTCTGAAATACTTCATGCAATGTTAATGAGTTGCATATCACTGGATTCAGCTGGTTGTTGGCTTTCATTTAATGTAATGGTTTTGGTGTTTCCGTTTATATTGTGGATACATATCGCACATAAACAAAAACGTGGTCATGAATTATACTCCGGACATGTTGTTGTTTATTTGCATGGCGTTCGAGCTGTGGTTAACGGATATGAAATTGAATTAGATACGTTTTTAGAGGAGTTTCCGCTGAACACAACAGTATTTAATATGTGTGGGTTATTCTCAGGGTTCGTGAGCTATGAGTGAAAATGTAACGCACAAGGGGGCAAGTCCCCGGTACCGGGGACTCTCGGGCTTAAGAGGTTAACATTAATCGGCATAAGACAAGAAGAGCAAAAGGACAGACAGAAAAGAGCAATAGGAACATTCGATTTAAGTCTCAACTCACCCACATATATAGATGCTATAGGAGTTCCCCGTGGAGTTCCAGATGAGTATAAATTAGCAGATCAAATATCAGCAGGATTTGAGAATATACCCATCTTCTCAGCACTCTTCCCAATAACCCCAAATAAGAATGTAGAGAGAATAAATTATGTTCACTACAATGTAATGAGATTAGCAAATTTAACTAGAGATGCAGTAGAAGGATTAGCAGAACAACTTGCCCCGACATCATTGATGGCAATCCAAAATAGAATGGCACTAGACATGCTTTTGGCTGAAAAGGGAGGAGTGTGTGAGATGGTTAAAGGATACTGCTGTACTTTAATTCCTAATAATACAGCTCCGGATGGCTCCGTTACGAGAGCATTAGAAGGTCTTAAGGTATTATCTAAAACAATGGCTGAACAGTCTGGTGTTAATAATCCTTTGGATGATTGGCTGACCGGAATTTTCGGAAAATATAAGGCTATGATTGTGTCTATGTTAATCTCGATTGCAACTTTCATGGCAATAATTGTCACCTGTGGATGCTGTTGTATTCCATGCATCAGGTCATTGTGTAACAGGGTGATTGTGGCTGCCATAGAAAAAAAGGATGATAAACCACCACCTTACACAATGCCCTTACTGCTGTCTAGTGAAGTGGAAGAAGAAGAGTGTGAAATGTGAATGCTATCCAAATTTATTTTGTCTTAATTTAAAAAATTATTTCTTTAACGATGAATGAGAGCATAAACAGATGTTTTTTAGATTCATAATTTCATTTTTAAACAAACAACTATCCAAATTTCAGAAATAACATTTGTTGATAGATGTAATAATTTAATGACTGAAAGATTAAAATTTGGTCTGAAGCAATGATAATTGAGGAAGACTTGATTGTTATGGTCGGTGGTTAAAGTGTTATTTAAATTTTTTTGTTTGTTTTTCCTTTATACCTTTCTTGCTCAAATGTATGCTGTGTCTGTGAATGTGTGAGAGTCTTGGAGTCTTTTGCTCTTTCTCTCTCACACACACTTATCTTCTGGTGCGCGTTCTCGCATATTTTTGCTCTCTCGCGTACGCGCTCTTGAGAAGCACTTTATGTCTTTCTTGCTCTTGGTTTTGTCACAAATGCCCTTTGTCGGCTCCCGATTAGGACATGTTAAAAAAAAAAAAAAAGCAGTTTAGAGAAGCAGTTTTTTCATCTGAGGTCTTTAGTTGCATTTTTTAGACAGAGTAAATTACGCTCCGGTTAGTTAGAGTGATCCAGCTGACCGTGCCTAGCGCAGGACCTTCCATCGGGTCACTGTTTGTTGTTTTAGTTTGTTATTTTAGTTTTTTATTTTTGGAGGCACCCCGGGGGGCACTGACATTTTGCCCCCAACAACATCTGTCATTTGTTTCTTTTAAGTTCAGAGGTTTTTTTTTATTGTTTTTCACCGGCGTTGTAAAAAAAGACTGCTGTTTGCCAAAGCTGCCTTTAACCTCTTAAGCCCGAGAGTCCCCGGTACCGGGGACTTGCCCCCTTGTGCGTTACATTTTCACTCATAGCTCACGAACCCTGAGAATAACCCACACATATTAAATACTGTTGTGTTCAGCGGAAACTCCTCTAAAAAACGTATCTAATTCAATTTCATATCCGTTAACCACAGCTCGAACGCCATGCAAATAAACAACAACATGTCCGGAGTATAATTCATGACCACGTTTTTGTTTATGTGCGATATGTACCCACAATATAAACGGAAACACCCAAACCGTTAAATTAAATGAAAGCTAACAACCAGCTGAATCCAGTGATATGCAACTCATTAACATTGCATGAAGTATTTCAGAGCAGGGAGCGAAAGTTCCACGAAAAAACGCCAGCGAAAACCAAGCAAGCATGTAAATCTTGTCTTACCTTTGCCGTTTTTTTCAACAAAAAGTTATTTCCATAGCGATAAAAGTCCGTTTGTTGTTATGTCCGGTCGATAGCTTCGCGAAAAGTCCATTTTGGATTGTTTCTTTAGCTTTGTGGCGTCATTACGTCACCAAATATGGAATGACTCCCCGTGCGTAAGAGCACGTCTCTCCACGCTGCGCGTCGTGTGATTCGTCGGCGATCCCGTCAGTCTCAAAATGGTTGAGCTGATTGGTTTCCATAGAATCAGAGCTTTCCGTCGATATATAGATCTCCTGGATTGGACAGATGGTCGGGGGGTAGGGACACGCAGAAGCTCGACGTCGAAAGCGTTTGTGAATGAAAGGTTCCCAAAAGCGCAGCAAGATGGCGTAAATGAGCTTCTACCCCCCTTTTACAGCGTTTCTTTAGGAGTTTTTTTTGCTGAAATCATGTCCCATAAGCAAGAAAACAAGACTCTGAACGTAGCTGAAGCTTTGGACAAGATTTTTTCCATATTTCAATTATTGTGCCAAATTGTGCCAAACTGTGCCAACATGGATTACGCCTGAACTTTGTTCAATCAAAACCTTTACAGAATATTAGTTTCTTGTAGTATGAACACCAAACTTGCTACAGATGTTCTTGACATGTAGTGGTTACAATTGATTGTGTTTATTTGCTTCGTTATAAGTAAAATAAGGAGATATTGGAGGAAACATGTGTTTTTTTTTTAGGCGGAGTTCATTTTTTGGCCATTCCAACATCAATTACTCTTACCCTGTGTTCTTGACTGTCAAATTAACTCATCCACACCACTCCCCAAGAACCTATCTTCATTTTGATACCAAGATTTGCAGTTTAGGCCTTGTAAAAGCTGAGAAATGCCTTAAAAAGTAAAAGTATAGGATTTTCGGAAAATAGGCCTCAGGGCTTAAGAGGTTAACTCGCAGGCTTTTTGTTTTCGTAGAACGCAGGATTCGTCAAGTTTTCCCTTTGAAAATTTGGTGTTGTTTGGTAAAGGTTCCAGGCTGTCAGAGACCTAAACATTGTATCATACTATGAAAACCTGTTGAAATACGGAATGAGATGGGTCCCCATAGCCCCTCTGAAGGTCCCAGCTGGGTCATTGATGGCTTAGAATGATCTTCTCAGAGCCCTGATACTACATCCAGAGTTTGGTGATGATCCATTGAAGCACTGGTTTTTAATGAAATTTTTAAGGTGTAAAACTGATTTTGGCAAAAACGCCTAAGTGAGTTTTTAAAAGTTCAAGGGGCTCTAACTAAGGCTAGGAACTTTGTTAGCTCGACGTTGCTAACGTTAGCAGTTGCTGGGCGCGTTCAGGCATTTAAGTCATAGTTCTTTTGCTTGGTGGATTCCCCTGAGGGTACATCAACGGCCCCAGAGGATCTGCACATGTGCTGAGTAAGCGGTTGACTTTATTCGCCTTTATTGGCTCTAAAGTTCAGTTTTGGTTGCTTTGATTGCTTATTAGTCTTAGTTCTTTTGCTTGGTGGATTCCCCTGAGGGTACATCAACGGCCCCAGAGGATCTGCGCATGTGCTGAGTGAGCGGTTGACTTTATTCGCCTTTATTGGCTCTAAAAGTTCAGCTTTTTTGTTGTGCTTGGGTTGCTTTGGTTCCTTATTAGTTTAGTTCTTTTGCTTGGTGGATTCCCCTGAGGGATGCACATTATACATGCTTCCCATAGGTAATATTATTAGAAAGCATGGAATTAGCTTCCACTGCTACGCCGATGATACCCAGTTGTACATCTCCTCAAAACCGGGAGAAGCATCACACTTGGCGAGGTTAACCGAGTGTGTTAAAGACTTAAAAGTTTGGATGACTCATAACTTTCTTCTATTAAATCCAGATAAAACGGAGATCTTGCTCATCGATAACAAGAACAGCACACAGAACACCTAGCATTTAAATTTTAGTTTAGAGGGATGTACTGTAACCGCTAGTTCCACAGTAAGAAACCTGGGAGTTATCTTAGACAGTGACTTATCTTTTAAAAATCACATCAGTCATACCATAAAAACAGCCTTCTTTCAACTCAGAAATATTTCAAAACTTAGAAACATGTTATCGTTATCTGATGGAGAGAAGCTCGTCCATGCATTTATGACCTCAAGACTAGATTATTGTAATGAATTACTAGGTGGTTGTTCAGTATCATTAATAAATAAGTTACAGTTAGTGCAGAATGCAGCAGCTAGAGTTCTAACTAGAACAAAGAAATATGACCATATAACCCCAGTTTTATCGTCTTTACATTGGCTACCCGTCAAATTTCGCATTGATTACAAAATAATGCTATTGACGTATAAAGCCCTTAATGGATTAGCGCCCATTTATCTATCACACCTCCTAATACGGTACAACCCCACACGCACTTTAACCTCTTAAGCCCTGAGGCCTATTTTCCGAAAATCCTATACTTTTACTTTTTAAGGCATTTCTCAGCTTTTACAAGGCCTAAACTGCAAATCTTGGTATCAAAATGAAGATAGGTTCTTGGGGAGTGGTGTGGATGAGTTAATTTGACAGTCAAGAACACTGGGTAAGAGTAATTGATGTTGGAATGGCCAAAAAATGAACTCCGCCTAAAAAAAAAACACATGTTTCCTCCAATATCTCCTTATTTTACTTATAACGAAGCAAATAAACACAATCAATTGTAACCACTACATGTCAAGAACATCTGTAGCAAGTTTGGTGTTCATACTACAAGAAACTAATATTCTGTAAAGGTTTTGATTGAACAAAGTTCAGGCGTAATCCATGTTGGCACAGTTTGGCACAATTTGGCACAATAATTGAAATATGGAAAAAATCTTGTCCAAAGCTTCAGCTACGTTAATAGTCTTCTTTTCTTGCTTATGGGACATGATTTCAGCAAAAAAAACTCCTAAAGAAACGCTGTAAAAGGGGGGTAGAAGCTCATTTACGCCATCTTGCTGCGCTTTTGGGAACGTTTCACTCACAAACGCTTTGACGTCGAGCTTCTGCGTGTCCCTACCCCCCCGACCATCTGTCCAATCCAGAAGATCTATATATCGACGGAAAGCTCTGATTCTATGGAAACCAATCAGCTCAACCATTTTGAGACTGACGGGATCGCCGACGAATCACACGACGCGCAGCGTGGAGAGACGTGCTCTTACGCACGGGGAGTCATTCCATATTTGGTGACGTAATGACGCCACAAAGCTAAAGAAACAATCCAAAATGGCGTTTGCACGAAGCTATTGACCGGACATAACAACAAACGGACTTTTATCGCTATGGAAATAACTTTTTGTTGAAAAAAACGGCAAAGGTAAGACAAGATTTACATGCTTGCTTGGTTTTCGCTGGCGTTTTTTCGTGGAACTTTCGCTCCCTGCTCTGAAATACTTCATGCAATGTTAATGAGTTGCATATCACTGGATTCAGGTGGTTGTTAGCTTTCATTTAATGTAATGGTTTGGGTGTTTCCGTTTATATTGTGGATACATATCGCACATAAACAAAAACGTGGTCATGAATTATACTCCGGACATGTTGTTGTTTATTTGCATGGCGTTCGAGCTGTGGTTAACGGATATGAAATTGAATTAGATACGTTTTTAGAGGAGTTTCCGCTGAACACAACAGTATTTAATATGTGTGGGTTATTCTCAGGGTTCGTGAGCTATGAGTGAAAATGTAACGCACAAGGGGGCAAGTCCCCGGTACCGGGGACTCTCGGGCTTAAGAGGTTAAGATCCCAAAACTCTGGACTTCTAGTAGTTCCTAGAATAGCAAAGAGCACTAAAGGCGGTAGAGCGTTCTCACATTTAGCCCCTAAACTCTGGAATAGCCTCCCTGACAGCGTCCGTGGCTCAGACTCACTCGCCCAGTTTAAGTGTAGATTAAAGACGTATCTTTTCAGTAAAGCCTATACTTAACTCCGTGAAAAACTGTGCTCTTACATTAAACTATATTAATATTAAATTAAACTATATTAATATTATGAACAGCAGCTACGCTAATTCCGCTCCTCTCTTCTTTTCTTCTTTTCCATACTCATCCTGAGATTCGCGGAGGCTTCGCTCACCAGCACCTCACCCTAACAACCAGATCCACCTGGAGATGTTCCGGCGCCCCCTGGACCTCAGCCCACCAGCTCCACTCTTCTTCCACCAGCTCCACTCTTCTTCCAATACTCATCCCGAGGCTCCCGGAGGCCCTGCCCACCAGCTCCTCACCCCAACAACCAGACTCATCAGGAGAAGTTCCGACGCCGGGAGGCTCGCCACCAGCCCTCACCCTAACAAACTGATTCACCTGGAGATGTTCCGGCACCCCTGGACCTACACCGAACACAGTCATCATCTTTTTATATTATATTATCTGTTTATTTTTATATTATTATATCATCTGTTTAAACTATATTATCTGTTTATGTTTTATATTATTATATCATCTGTTTATACTACATTTTCTGTTCATACTACCATATCATCTGTTTATACCATAGTTTATCACACTGCTGTTGTTACCCAAATGAGGATGGGTTTCCCTTTTGAGTCCGGTTCCTCTCAAGGTTTCTTCCAAAAGGGAGTTTTTCCTTGCCACAGTCGCCCCAGGCTTACTCATCAGGGACATATACACCACTTATTAAATAATATCTTTTCACTTTGTTGAGTTTAAACTTGTTGGTTTACTGTAAAGCTGCTTTGAGACTATGTCTGTTGTGAAAAGCGCTATATAAATTAAACGAACTTGAACTTAAAACTGCTCGCTCTTGCAGATCCACCCTGTTCAACATCAGAAAGATCAGACATCTTACAGAACATTCAACCCAACTTCTGGTCCAAGCAATGGTCATATCAAGACTCGAATACTGCAATGCTCTTCTCGCTGGACTTCCTGCATGTGCGGTCAGACCCTTTCAGATGATCCAGAACTCAGCAGCTCATCTGATCTTCAAGGAACCAAGAATAGCACACATCACCCCTCTCCTCATCTCTCTCCACTGGCTTCCCATTGAGGCTCGAATCAAGTTCAAATCACATACAGGACAGTCACAGGCTCCGCTCCTTTATACCTTCACAAACTCCTCCAGCTCTACGTCCCCTCCAGAGGCCTCCGTTCAGAAAATGAACAGCGTCTGGTGGTCTCATCTCAGAGCGGCAAAAAACTCTCACCAGGACCTTCTCCTTCACAGTTCCTGGCTGGTGGAATTCCCAAGCTGAATCTCTTTACACCTTCAAAAAGCAACTAAAAGCTCTACTCTTTCAAGAGCACTTACTAAATTAACTTAAAAAAAAACAAAACCCTCTGAAGTACTGATTTGAATTCATTTTCTGTACTAGCTTGAAAGTGTTTTATGTGTATGTTTTCTGATCAACCCACTTTGTACCAAACTGCTTGATGTTTACTCCCAATGTAAGTCGCTTTGGATAAAAGCATCTGCTTTATACATAAATGTAAATGTACATGTAAGCACAGTCGTTAGTATCACTGTGGTGTGCATAGGGTTCTGGGTGTCACAGATCAATTTGTTCATTAGGATCTCTAGAACATGAATCTACTATTTGGTGTCATTTTGTAAGGGTTCCAGGGAGTTACGGCACAAGCACGGTCGTTAGTTTCAATGTGGTGTTCATAGGGCCATAGGAAGGGTTGTGGGTGTCACAGCTGGGTCAATGAGGGCTCTATTTGTTCATTAGGATCTGTAGAACATGAATCTAGAATTTGGTGTCGTTTGGTAAAGGTTCCAGGCTGTTACGGCACAAGCACAGTCGTTAGTATCACTGTGGTGTGCATAGGGTTCTGGGTGTCACAGCTGGGTCAATGAGGGCTCTATTTGTTCATTGGGATCTCTAGAACATGAGTCTAGAATTTGGTGTTTGGTAAAGGTTCCAGGCTGTTACGGCACAAGCACGGTTGTTAGTTTCATTGTGGTGTTCATAGGGCCCTAGGAAAGGTTCTGGGTGTCACAGCTGGGTCAATGAGGGCTCTATTTGTTCATTAGGACCTGTAGAACACGAATCTAGAATTTGGTGTCATTTGGTAAGGGTTCCAGGCTGTTACGGCACAAGCACGGTCATAGCATCAATGTGGTGTTCATAGTGCCCTAGGAAGGGTTCTGGGTGTCACAGCTGGGTCCATGAGGTCTCTATTTGTTCATTAGGACCTCTAGAACATGAGTTTAGAATTTGGTGTTATTTGGTAAGAGTTCCAGGCTGTTATAGCACAAGCATGGTCGTTAGCATAAATGTGGTGTTCATAGGGCCCTAGGAAGTGTTCTGGGTGTCACAGCTGGGTCAATGAGGGCTCGATTTGTTCATTAGGACCTGTAGAACATGAATCTAGAATTTGGTGTTGTTTGGTAAGGGTTCCAGGCTGTTAGAGACCTAAACATTGTATAATACTATGAAAACCCGATGAAATACGGTATGAGATGGGTCATCGTAGCCCCTCTCCTTGATGGCTTAGAATAACCTTCTTAGAGCCCTGATACTATATACAGAGTTTGGTGATGATTCAATGAAGCACTGATTTTTTATGAATTTTTGAAGGTGTAAAACTCATATAGGCAAAAACACCTAAGTGTGTTTTTAAGAGTTCAAAGGGCTCTAACTAAGGCTAGGAAGGTGCTAGGGAGGTCCATATTCTCAGTAGGCCCTAAGAAATCTGAATCTAGAGTATTGAGTTGTTTGGAGAAAGTGTCAGGTTGTGAGGGCCCAAACAAAACGTTACTTCAATGAAAACGCATTGAATTGAGTATGAGATGGGTCCTTGTAGGCCCTCTGAAGGTCCCCGCTGGGTCAATGAGGGCTTAATTTTTTCCTCTTAAAGCCCTGATACTATATCCAGAGTTTGGTGATGATTTGATGAAGCACTGATTTTATATGATTTTTGTAATGTTGTAAAACTCACTAACAAAATTTCACAGTTTGTGTAGCAAAATTTCTCAAAAGATACTCTCAGCTTTGATTGGGTATCTCCTAACTGAGAGAGGAGTGCAGGTGTCACCTCAAAATTCCAGTCAGGGGCTGAGATATGGAGATCCCACATGTGTTGACTTCCATTCATATTTTTTTGAATATGTGTGTTGACTTTCCTCTGCGAACCTTCTGGACTCCCCTGTCGACGCGGGCGCGAATTAGGGTTCGGGAAAAATCACCTAGAAGGGGCGGCGCGCACCGTCCGCGAACCATGATTTCACCTGCCCATGACGACAGTCCCTAGGCGGGATGACAAATGGCTTCCCTAACTCTCACTTCCCTAATGGGTGTTATTTTGGTGTGCCATCTGGAAAAAAAAAACTACAGATGCCACATGGGAAAAGATTTACGTGTTAAACCATAATTAAAGATGGGCTCATCTGTGATTTGAACCCAGGACCTCTCACACCTGAAGCAAGCATTATACACCTAGACCACCGAGCCATGGAGGGTGGATTTTGTTTGGTGTTCCATGTCGAAACAAAACTACAGATTCAACAAGAGGGGAAAAATGAGGTGTTGAACCACAATTAAAGCAGGACTTGTCCAGGATTTGAACCTGGGACCTCTCACACCTTGAGCGACAATAATACTCCAAGACCAACGAGCCATGGAGGGTTTTTTTTTTCTTTGGCGTTCCATCTGTAAAACAAAACTTCAGAAGCAACATCGGAGAAAATTTACGTGTTGAGCAACAATTAAAGATGGGATCATTTGGGATGTGAACCCAGGACCTCTCGTATTCAAAGCGAGAATCATACCTCCAGACCAACGAGCTATGCCTAATGGGTGTTGTATGGTGTGCCATCTGTAAACAAAACTACAGATGCAACATGGGAGAATATTTACGTATAGAAGCATAAATAAAGATGGCCTCATCTGGGATTTGAACCCTCTACCACTCACACCCAAAGCGAGCATTATACCCCTAAACTGCTGAACCATGGAGGGTGGATTTTGTATGGTGTTCCACGTGGAAACAAAACTACAGATTCAACAAGAGTGGAAAAACGATGATGATGATGATGATGATGATGGTCTTTATTTGTCACATACCCTGTTACATGTAGCGAAATGGGACCCCTCTGGCCACAGACATAGACAGGGTGGGGGACAGGCCAGTGATGAGAGGTAGCATATTTAGAGAGAAACAGAGAAATGGATATACATTAGGTAAATTAGCTTAAAAAAAGAGCCTTTCCGCATTGTCCTTCAAAAAAAGAGCACTGTGGAACAGGTTAAAAAAAAAGGCATCTGCATTCAAGCACTTTGACAAATACAGGAAAAGAACATCGCAGGATGAGGTAGGGGTCAGGGAAGTGGTGTAGCCGCTGCAGTCCGCAGCCGGCATTTTCCTGCAGCCAGATGGCGCTGTACTAATGACCCGTCAGATTACAGCGGTAGGGAAAAAGCTGGCGGAGATAAGTAAATGCGGGGGAGGGTTCTGAGACACTCTCTATATCAGGCTCTGCAAGGGGGATGTTTAGACTCCTCTTTGTGGCCTCCAAGGCCAGAGGAGATAAGGGAAGCCAGATAGTACAGAAGTTAATTTAGGTCAAAAGCTGTAAGTTTCCAGATTTTTAGAGTCTTTCCCCGGTCTCCATATTATTCAACTTACGTTTCAATTCTTCCAGCCTTTCCAGAATCCAGTTTGCGGTCACAGACCGTTACATGAGTCCCGACAGTTTTAAGTCCAGTCAACATTCCATTCCAGTCGGTCAGCTTACTGGGGCTTTGAGCACTGACTGCTTTTGATAATCGCCGATAGCCGAGAGCTCCACATATTCCAATCAGCAGAATCCCAGTTATCACAGTTCCAATTATGTAGATGTCTTCGACATCCTCCAGGGACAGAGCAGCCAGGCACACGATCCTCCACTTCGACCAGGAGTCCATCGTGTAGCCAGCAGCATAAGTTCCAGCAGGACAGGTGTGTTCCCCCGAACCCACGCTCCTCGTCAAGAAAATGGTGTCAATTGCATTCAGAGACCAGTTGATCAGATTCATAGTTCCTTTTATTTATAAATGAGATGTTGAACCACAATTAAAGCTGGACTCGTCCAGGATTTGAACTTGAGACCCTAAGCGAGAATAATACCCCTAGACCAACAAGCCATGGAGGCTCTGTTTTATTTGGTGGTCCATCTGGAAGTAAAACTATAGATGCAACAAAGGTGGAAAAATGAGGTGTTGAACCACAATTAAAGCTGGACTCGTCCAGCATTTGATCCCCAGACCTCTCACACCCGAAGCGAGCATCATACCTCTAGACCAAGGGTCAGCAACCCATGGCTCCGCAGCCACATGTGGCTCTTTCCTCCTTCTGTTGTGGCTCCCTGTGACTTTGGAAAATAATGAGTACTTAATATTAATTTTATTTTAGTTTTATTTAGTTTTATTTAGTTTATTTAGTTTTATTTTAAAATATAATTCTGAATTTGAAGATTATGGTAAACTTGTAACATTAAAATTAAACGTTTTTAATATTTTTAATATGCGTCACAAGCGCCGATGTGCGACATTCAAATTCCTGCCATCCCTCACATCTGGCAGCCGGGATTTTTCCAGCACACTACCAGCGTGATTTTTTGACCCCTGCCTGGAAGGTAAATGATGGATACATCCAAGAAAAGGAAAATATCTGAAGACAACAGAACGTTTAATGCTACCTGGGCAGATTCTTCTGCTTTCACTGCTGATGAAATTGGTTTACCAGTCTGCTGAAAAATTAGCCAACAAAACAAAAAGTGAAATGTTGCGAGACTTTTTGAGAACAAACACTCTGCCTTTGGTAAAAAATATCCAGAGGGAGAGGAGCGAAAAAAGGCCGTTTTGGAGCTAATTTGGAAGGTATATATGAGCAGAAGTCACTTCAAGAAGTGGATTAAGACTGGAAATTCAACTACATGTGCAAGTTTAGTGGCTGCTCAGTGGGTTGGATAATTTTGGAATTTTATTTCTTAAATAGGACGACTCAAATGGGTAGACTGGGTAGACACTCAATCAAGTGTAAAATGCTTTCGTTACATGTCGAAATATAATTCAGCAGTTCGTTGATTTCATTTTCATAAATGCAATAGTTTTTTGTACATAGCATAATATATACATGCATAATATATATAATGATGTCAAATTGGGTTGTGGCTCCGGGTGCTTTCTTTTCATTGGGGGCGGTCCCAAATGGCTCCCCTGCCCTAGACCAACGAGCCATGGATGGTTGTTTATATTTGGTGTGTCATCTTAGAGCTGGGCTCTTCTGAGATTTGAACCTGGGACCTCTCTCACCCCAAGCAAGAATCATACCCCTAGACCAACGAGCCATGGAGGTGTGGTGGATTTTCTTTAGTGTTTCATGTTGAAATAAACCTAAAGATGCAACGTGGAAGAGAATTTAGGTGTAGAACCATTATTAAAGCTGAGCTCATCCTGCATTTGAACCCTGGACCTCTTGCTCCCTTTGCGAGAATCATACCCCTAGACCAACGAGCGACGGAGGGGTGGGGTGTGTTTGGTGTTTCGTGTGTAAACAAAACTAAAGATGCAACATGGGAGAGAATTTGGGTGTAGAACCATAATTAAAGCTGGCCTCGTCTGGGATTTTTAACCCGGGACCTCTCACACCCTAAGCAAGAATCATACCCATAGACCAACAAGCCATGGAAGGTGATATTTATTTGGTGTGCCATTTCGAAACAAAACTACAGATGCAACATGGGAGAAAATTTACATGTTCAACCATAATCAAAGATGTGATCATCCAGGATTTGAACCCAGGACCTCTCACACCAGAAGCAAGCATTCTACCCCTTGACCACCATGCCATTGATGTTGGATTTTGTTTGGTGTTCAATGTGGAAACAAAACTACACATGCAACAAGGGTGGAAAAATTAGGTGTTGTACCACAATTAAAGCTGAACTCGTCTGGGATTTGAACCCAGGACCTCTCATACCCTAAGCAAGAATCATACCCCTAGACCAACAAGCAATCATAAAAAATATGTTATCAGGTGTGCCTTTCGGAAACAAAACTATAGATGTAACATGGGACAAAATTTACTTGTTGAACCATAATTAAAGATAGGCTCATTAAGGATTCAAACCCAGGACCTCTCACACCCTAGGCGAGATTAATACCCCTAGACCAACCAGCCATTAAGGGTAAATTTTATTTGGTTTGCCATCTGGAAACAAAACTACAGATGAATAATGTTTATATTCAACATTATACTCCAGATGTTGAATATAAATATTTATTTGTTTACTACCTTGTTAATTAATTTAATTCATATTCAGTGTGAGAAATAATTCACATGATCAGTGTCTTTGCAGAGATGAATATCCTTAAATATTAATAAATTCAGAAGAGGTTATCAAAGTGGTAGCCCTTTGCATTAATCAGTACCCAGGAAGTAGCTCTCAGTTTCACAAAGTTTGGTGACCCCTGTCCTAGACCAACGAGCCGTGGAGAGTGGGTTTTGATTAATAAGCCATCTGGACTCATCTAGGATATGAACCCGGGACATCTTACACCCGAAGCGAGCATTATACCCCTAGACCACCGAGCCATGGAGGGGTGGATTTCATTTGGTGTTTCATGTGGAAACAAACCTAAAGATGCAATATGGGAGAGAATTTATGTGTAACCATAATCTAAGCTGGGATCGTCCAGAATTTGAACCCAGGACCTCCCACACCAGAAGCAAGCATTATACCCCTTGAACACCGAGCCATGGTTTTTGGATTTTGTTTGGTGTTCCATGTGGAAACAAAACTACACATGCAACGTGGGAGAAAATTAACGTGTAGAACCATAATTAAAGCTGGGCTTGCCTGAAATTATACCTCGTAGACCAACGAGCCATGGAGGGTGATTTTCATTTGGTTTGCCATCCTTAAACAAAACTACAGATGCAACATGGGAGGAAATTTACGTGTTGAACCATAATTAATGATGGGCTCATCCGGGATTTGAACCCGGGACCTCTCAAACCCGAAGCAAGCATTATACCCCTAGACCACCAAGCCATGCAAGGTGGGTTTTATTTGGTTTCTCTTCTCAAATCTGAAGCGAGCATTATACCACTGGACCAACGAGCCATGGATGGTTGTTTTTATTCGGTGTGCCATCTGGAAACAAAACTACAGCTGCAAAACAAGGGAGGAAATATTAGGTATTGTACCACAATTAAAGCTGGGCTCGTCTGGGATTTGAGCCTGGGACCTCTCACCCCCCAGCGAGAATCATATCCCTAGACCAAAGAGCCATTGACCAAGAATTTTTTTTGGTTTGCCATCTTGAAACAAAACTATAGATGGAACATGGGAGAAAATTTACATGTTGAACCATAATTAAAGATGGGTTCAACCGGGATTTGAGTTAAGGACCTCTTGCACCTCAAACGAGATTCATAACCCTAGACCAACAAGCCATGGAGAAGGGGTGTCATTTGGTGTGCCATCTGGAAAAAAAAAACCAACAGATGCCACATGAGAGAAAATTTACATGTTTAACCATAATTAAAACAATCTAGCCACAGGGGTTGCAAGCCAGTGACTTCTGTGCCGGTCCCAAGCCCGGATAAATAGAGAGGGTTGCGTCAGGAAGGGCATCCGGCGTAAAAAATGCCAAAAACCAAATATGCGAGTCACCAAATCGATTTCCATACCGGATCGGTCGAGGCCCGGGTTAACAACGACCGCCTCCGGTGCTGTTGACTTACAGGGTGCCGGTGGAAATTGGACTACTGTTTGTCGAAGAAGGAGAGGAGGGAGAAGGATTCGTCGACAGAAAGAAAAGAGGAAAGGCAGGAGTATAGATCTGAGAATAGGGACTCTTAACGTTGGTACAATGACAGGGAAGGGTAGGGAGCTGGCGGACATGATGGAGAGAAGGAAGGTAGATATTCTGTGCGTGCAGGAGACCAGGTGGAAGGGTAGCAAAGCGCGTAGTATTGGGGGGGGATACAAACTGGTTTACTATGGTGTGGATAGGAAGAGAAATGGGGGTAGGAGTGATCCTGAAGGAGGAGTTTGTAAGGCATGTTTTAGAGGTGAAAAGAGTGTCAGACAGGGTGATCAGTTTGAAGTTAGAAATTGAAGGGGTGATGTTGAATGTAGTGAGTGGTTATGCTACACAAGTAGGCTGTAAGTTGGAAGAGAAGGAGAGATTTTGGAGTGAGTTGGATGAGGTGATTGAGAGTGTTCCCAGAGGAGAGAGAGTAGTAGTGGGAGCAGATTTCAACGGGCATGTTGGCGAGGGCAACAGAGGTGATGAGGAGGTGATGGGCAGGTTCGGTGTTAAGGAAAGGAACCTAGAAGGACAGATGGTGGTGGACTTTGCAAAGAGGATGGAAATGGCTGTAGTTAATACTTATTTCCAGAAGAGGGAGGAACATAGAGTTACCTACAAGAGTGGAGGTAGGAGTAAGCAGGTAGACTACATCCTATGTAGACGAGGCAATCTGAGAGAGATCAGAGACTGTAAAGTAGTGGTAGGAGAGAGTGTAGCCAGACAGCATCGGATGGTGATATGTAGGATGTTTCTGGTGGTCAGGAAGAAGAGAAGAGGAAAGATTGAAAAGAAGACCAAGTGGTGGAGGTTGAAAAAGGGAGAATATTGTGAGGAATTTAGACAGAAGCTGAGACAGGCTTTGGGTGGTCAGGAAGAGCTTCCAGATGACTAGGAAACTA
>SRMA01027169.1:206726-236595 GCA_007224835.1 Danionella cerebrum | reverse complement strand
TACAGAACAGTAGTGAGACCAGCTATGATGTATGGGTTGGAGACTGTGGCAGTGAGGAAGAGACAAGAGGCAGAGATAGAAGTAGCAGAGATGAGGATGTTGAGGTTCAGTTTAGGAGTGACGAGGATGGACAAGATTAGGAACGAGCACATCAGAGGAACAGCTCAGGTTGGTTGTTTTGGAGACAAAGTCAGAGAGGCCAGGTTGAGATGGTTTGGACATGTGCAGAGGAGGGATAGTGGTTATATTGGTAGAAGGATGTTAGAGATGGAGATGCCAGGCAAGAGGTCAAGAGGAAGACCAAAGACAAGATATATGGATGTGCTGAAAGAGGACATGAAGGTAGTTGGTGCAAGAGTAGAGGATACTGAGGACAGAGTTAGGTGGAAAAGGATGATTCGCTGTGGCGACCCCTAAACTGGGAACAGCCGAAAGGAAAAGAAGAAGAACCATAATTAAAACATTTTCGTCCGGGATTTGAACACAGGACATCTCACAACCCAAATGAGAATCATACCCTTAGACCAGGGGTGCTCACACTTTTTCAGCTTGCGAGCTACTTTTAAAATGACCAAGTCAAAGTGATCTACCCACTACAAAAATGTAAAACATCAATCAACAAACAATTATTTTCAACTTTATTGAGAATTGACAAAACACACATAATAATGAATTATTTACAATTTTTGTAATAACGTGAGTTAAATTTGATGACTTGCACTGAATTGAATCATTAGAACAGTTGTGTGGGACCTGAATTGGTTGTAATAGAGCAATTTAGAACTAGATTTTAAAGTTTGCATGTAAACTTCGATGTTGGCTTGTGTTGGTGCCAATAATACAGATTTTTTTATGTTGTCAATTCCCCAACATTAACATAATCCAACCCCCATGTCTCTATGACTTTCCTAAACTGAGATAGGTTCATGCAAAATTGGTTGCTATGGTAACCAGTAGAGTTGGGGTACTCGAACTTGGACTCGGACTGAAGTCCGGACTCGAGTCCAATTTTGATTGAACTTGGACTTGTCACGCACTCGGGTGAATTTTTACTCGGACTTGACTCGGATTTTGACATTTTGGACTCGGAGAATTTCCCGAGTCCAGTCGAGTCCACGTCATGTGTAACACAAATAATACAATTATAAAATAAATAAATTACAGCATTAAATTAAGATACGAAAATTATTGAACGTCTGGCTGCGAGCATCTATTTTCGGCACCTCGCCGGCAGGCAACAGTATAATGTAACGTTAGACAGAAATACATATCACAAGCTGGATCGCAGTGTGTGGCTAGGACAATGTCTTCAAAGTCAGCAATTATTTGTTTTGCTTTCATAGAGAATTTATTTGCAAGACATCCAGTAAAAAGAAGCACTCAGCAGACTGCAAATTTTGCAAATCAACACTTACCGACGTGTCTGGAACGACTTCAAATTTCTACCGACACGTTGAAAGGAAACATAAAGAAAGGTAAGAGCTTATTTTCTTAAATATTATCTTCATATCATAGTGACGATGTTCATACGTAGTGTAGATTTGTGTTATTGTTTGTATCTGTGTGCGTCAATATATCCGCGCAACTTTTATGATCCCATAGTTATTATTCTTGCCCTGGTAGTACAGTCCCACATATGGGATTTTAACATGTATAGTGAAATAACTTCCAGATTCAAACTTTTGCGCTGTGGCACGTAGCCAAAGAAGGACGCTCTCAGCGCTTGTTTTACGTCTATGGTCTATTTTCAACTACATAATGCATATTTTGTTTCACTCATTTAAAACACACGTAAGTACTAGCAAGACTATGTGTAATACAGAACGATCTAATTATATTCTAATTTAATAATTGTGCTCTGAATTAAAAGAACTATTTAAAGGGATAGTTCACCCCAAAAAATGTAAATGCTGTCATCAGTTAAGTCCTACTCACAATCATGTTGTAGAACCTGTATTAATTTCTTTCTTGTGCTGAACACAAAATATTTTTTTTAAGAATATGGGCAATCAAACAATTTCTGGTCCTCACTGACATCCATAGAATTTGTTTCTACTCTTTAGCAGTAAATGAGGACCAAAAATATCCCTTTATGGTCATCTGAAGAACTAATTTATTACCGGTTTAGAACAACTTGATTGTAATTTCTGGGTGAACTATCCATTTCAGTATGTTTTTTGAATTGGTAAGAGTTGCTAAAATGTTCATTTATTTTGTTACAGAATAAAGGAGTACAAAAGACTTCAGCAACCAGCAGATGCTACACAGCCCAGCATCACAGGATTCATAAGGCCAGGACAGGCACAACAAGCAGTTCAGCTTTATGATGCAAATTCACCAAGACAACAAGAAATCCACAATGCTATCATTAAGGATTTACTCATTGGCTGCACTTTACCCCTGTCAATTGTAGGAAATGAGCATTTCAGACATTTCTTGAAAGTCATGGACAACAAATACACTCCAATTGCAAGGAAAACAATCACTGAAAAACACATTCCTTTGCTGGTTGAGCATGTTAAGGATTCAATCAAAAGAAAGTTTGAGACCCAATCATCTGTGTCCATAACAGCAGACATATGGTCTGATCGAACCATGCGTTCCTTCTTTGGGGTTACAGCCCATGGAATAAACCAAACAGAAAATCAACTGGAGTCGTTTCTGTTAGACTGTAGGAGGTTTTGTGGCAGACACAGTGGAGACAACATAGCCATGGCTTTCGACGAGATCATTGATGAATATAACATAGCAAGTAAAGTCAGTTACATTATTACTGATAATGCAGCAAATATGAAGTGTGCATTCAAAGTCAAGCTACCACAGGAGGAGCAGCACACTGATGGCAGTGATGCAGAAGATGGAAACTTGGATGATGAGAGTCTTTGGGAGGATGTGTCCTGGGAAGAGGAGACTGTCCTGGTGAGAACAAGACAAAGGTTGGCATGTTTTGCACATTCTCTGCAATTGGTTGTGCATGATGGTATGAAAGAAGCCAAGTCCTTTTCTTCATCACTTGCCAAAATGTCAAAATTCACCTCATTACTCCACACTAGTACTCAGTTTAAAGAGCGATTTGAGGCTGCATTTGGGTCGGACCGATCAATTCCTGCAGCTACATCAACACGCTGGAACAGTACATTCAAGCAGCTACAGGCCTTACAGCACTTGACCATAGGGCTCTCACACAAATTTGCAGTTCAGACTTTCAGCATGTTCTTTTTTCAGTTCGTGAATGGAATCAACTGAAGGATTTAGGTTTTGTTCTTTCTCCATTTGCAGAAGCAACAGACCTTACAGAGGGTGAAAAAATGGTCACTATTAGTATGGTGGTCCCTACTGTACTGGATTTAAACACTCATCTGCTTCAAATAGTAGAGTCAAGAAGTCACTGCCGGCCATTAGCCACAGCACTTCGTCAATCCCTTTTAAAGAGATTCTCCGGGATCTTTGTGAGAACCAAAATGGTTGAGCAAAATGGGAAAGAGGACCAGTTCAACCAAAATGTCTATTTCTTGGCTACAATGCTTGATCCTCAGTTTGGCCTTAACTGGGTTGATCTAGATGTAACCAACCATGAGGATCCAGTTTCTGTGAAGAAATTAGGAGATGATCTGAAAAGATCACTTTTAGGTATTGCTTTTTATTTGTTTTAATCTGAAAATGATTTGTCTGCATTTTATTCAGAAACAAACTTCTTATTTGTCTACTGAATACTCTGTATATTGCAAGCATAAAATTAGCATACAAAATGGTTATTAGGTTCCTATATACAAATAATACAGTTTAATGTATGTATGATTTGTGCATGTTTCACATTTTTCAGATACTTTGACTACAGAGGTTGAGGCTGCAGCAGATGGAGACATTCTGAATTCTGGAGTCAACAGTGATGCTGATGCAGCCACCAATTCTCCTCCTGGCAAATGCCCACGACTTCTAGCTCGCTATCGTGCCCACAAGCACCTGAGCCACACAGCTAAGGATACATGCATTTCATCTCAAATACACAAGTACTTTGATGCCATTCAAGAGGCAGACACAAATACTTGTCTTGAGTTTTGGTCTGCAAACAGAGAGAGATTCCCAGAGCTCCACTCTCTGGCAGTAAAAGTGCTGTCAATACCAGCATCCTCTGCACCAGTCGAGCGTGTCTTTAGCAAAGGTGGCCTCATCATGAGACCACATCGTGCACGCTTATCTCATAAAATGGTCACAGCGCTTGTGTTTCTGAAAAGCAATATGACCCTGGTTTAGTGCTTGACTGTGTTCTACAGCAGTGGTTCTCAATTCCAGTCCTGCAGGCCTCCTGCTCTGCACATTTTGCATGTCTCCCTTACTTAACACACCCGATTTTGATCATCAGCTCATTAGTTCAATTCACAGATCTCTTTCCTAACGAGCTGATGATCTCAATCAGGTGTGTTAAGTAAGGGAGACATGCAAAATGTGCAGAGCAGGGGGCCTGCAGGACTGGAATTGAGAACCACTGTTCTACAGTACATTGCATTTTCAGTGTTCATTACAGACTGTTACAAGATATGATCTGTTAAGAAAGTTTGTTGTAATTTATAGACTGATTAAACTTGTTGTTATGGTTAGTTGCTAACTATATCCCAGCATAAAAATGGGGGAGAAGCTTGAACTGGTGGTTACAACACAGTGTCATACAATATAAACAGACTAATTTGTATGTTCATACACTAGTAGTATAATAAAAGTTCTACATATATACTCCTATTTTCTTTGAACACATTTTTATAATAGGAAGCTATTCGATGTTCCCGATGACAAACAATTACATTGCATTGTTTCAATAATGCCCTTTGTAAAAATAAATAAAATATTAGTTTAACAGTTGTTAATTCTAATTTTTATTTTATTTATTTATTATTATTATTATTATTTTCTATTCAATTACTTTCTGGACTCGGCCGGACTCGACTCGGACTCGGATGTTAAGTACTCGGACTTGAGTCCAACTCGGCCCCTTTTGGACTCGGACTCGACTGGTTAAGGACTTGGTCTTGACTCGGACTCGACAAAGGTGGACTCGGACCCAACACTAGTAACCAGTCTGGTGGTTATGGAGGAGTCAGTGACCTAACGTATTGTTCCCCATGTCAATATGCTTAAAATACATCAACCCCCATGTCTCTATGACTTTCCTAAGCTGAGATAGAGATGTGCCATATTGGTTGCTACGGTAACCAGTCTGGTTGCTATGGAGGAGTCGCTGACCTAATATATTGTTCCCCATATGAATACGAGTAAAATACATCAACCCATATGTCTCTATGATTTTCCTAAGCTAAGATAGAGACATACCATATTGGTTGCTATGGTAACCAGTCTGGTTGGTATGGAGGTGTCAGTGACATAATATAATGTTTCCGCTGTCAATATGCGTGAAGCTTACCAACCCCCAAGTCTCTAGCATTTTCCTAAGCCAAGATAGAGATATGGCAATTTAGTTGCTATGGTAAATCTGCTGGAGAGAATCCGATTACCGTGCCTCAAACAAATAAGGATTACGAAAGAAGGACCAGACATATTGAAATACTTCCTTGACTGTTAGATTTAGAAGATTTTTAGGAAGAGAATATTGTTTGGGCCCTCACGGCCGGACACTTTCTCAAATCAACCCAACACTCTAGATTCAGCTTCCTGAGGTCAGTCCGAGAAAAAAGAGCACTCAATGACCTCTCTAGCACCTTCCTAGCTTTAGTTAGAGCCCCTTGAACTAAAAAAAACTCACTTGGGCCTTTTTTCCTACATGAGTTTTAAACCTTTAAAAAATCATATAAAATCAATGCTTCATAGGATCATCACCAAACTCCAGATGTAATATCAGGGCTTTAGGGGCATAATATAACCCCTCAATGATTAGGCTGGGACCTACTTAGGGTCCACAAGAGCCCATCTCATTCGTATTTCAATGCGTTTTCATTGAAGTATCATACCGTTTGGGCCCTCACGGCCTGACACTTTCTACAATGAACTCAATACTCTATAATCAGATTACTGAGGTCAGTCTGAGAAAAAAAGAGCTCCCAATGACCTCTCTACCACCTTCCTAGCTTTAGTTAGAGCCCCTTGAAGTCTTAAACACTAATTTGGCCTTTTTTCCAATGTGAGTTTTAAACCTTTAAAAAATCATATAAAATCAATGCTTCATTGGATCATCTTCAAACTCCAGACATAGTATCAGGTCTCTAAGGGGCACAATATAAGACCTCAATGATTAGGCTGGGACCTTCTTAGAGGTCCACAAGAGCCCATATCATTCGTATTTCAATGCGTTTTCTTTGAAGTATCGTATCGTTTTGGCCCTCACGGCCTGACACTTTCTACAATGAACTCAATACTCTATATTCAGACTCCAGAGGTCAGTCCGAGAAAAAAGAGCCCTCATTGACCTCTCTAGCACTTTCCTAGCCTTAGTTAAGAGCCGCTTGAACTCTTAAAAACTCACTCTGGCTTTTTTTCCTATGTGAGTTTTAAACCTTAAAAAAATCATATAAAATGAATGCGTCATTGGATCATCACCAAACTCCAGACGTAGTATCAGGTCTCTCAGGGGCACAATTTAAGCCCTCAATGATTAGTCTGAGACCTTCTTAGGGTCCGCAAGAGCCCATCTCATTTGTATTTCAATGCGTTTTCATTGAAGTATCGTATCGTTTGGGCCCTCACGTCCTAAAACTTTCTCCAACCAACTTAAACCTCTACATTCAGACTCCTGAGGTCAGTCTGAGAAAAAAGAACCCTCAATGACCTCTCTAGCATCTTCCTAGCCTTAGTTAGAGCCCCTTGAAATCTTAAAAACTCACTCTGGCCTTTTTTCCAATGTGAGTTTTAAACCTTTAAAATCATATAAAAACAATGCTTCATTGGATCATCACCATACTCCAGATGTAGTATCAGGGCTCTTAGGGGCACAATTTAAGCCCTCAATGATTAGGCTGGGACCAGTGACGTCGTTAGCCCTAATTTAGGGGGGCTTCAGCCTCCCTAAAATATCCCAAAGCCCCCCCCTATATTTTGGGGTGACATTTTATTTATTATTATTATCTTGATATTTAAAATATATTTTAAATAAGTGCATACATGCAGCGAATACAAACCAGCAAGAAAGCGAGTTAAACTGAAGTTCGCTTTCAAAATTACTATCGTTATGATTCCCATCATGCCTCGTTAGCATGCGTCAAGCGTGACGTGGTAGGCGGCCGCATAAGCAGCTGGACCAACACAACAGTGTGGAGGCAGCAGCAGTAAAAAGCAGTGAACACACGGTGTACACACGGTCAGCGATTGCACGTTGATAGCAGCGATTGTTGCTTACTCTGAACATTTACCTATGGTAAGAGAAGGAAGGACGATATTGTAGCCTAGTCTATTTTAACCTTAATGTTGGAAGCTAAAGCGAATGTCGTCTAAAATGCTAACATCGTGAAAAATCTTTTATTAGCTCTCTAATATCCTGTCGAATCTCTGAAGTACACATAATGTTATTATCTATTCCCAATTACCAATTATTTGAGTGAAATTTAGTGTCATTAGTACTAGTTCCCAAAACGTTCTCCCAAAGGGATTAATAAAGTAAATTCTATTATATTTTCACCGCATGCAATGTACGAGAAGCCCGCCAGGGGCTAAGCCCCCCCTATCTGTCAACCCTAGTGACGTCCCTGGCTGGAACATTCTTAGGGTCCACGAGAGGCCATCTCATTCGTATTTCAATGCGTTTTCATTGAAGTATAGTATCGTTTGGGCCCTCACGGCCTAAAACTTTCTCCAATCAACTTAAACCTCTACATTCAGACTCCTGAGGTCAGTCTGAGAAAAAAAGAACCCTCAATGACCTCTCTAGAACCTTCCTAGCCTTAGTTAGAGCCCCTTGAACTCTTAAAAACTCACTCGTGCCTTTTTTCCAATGCGAGTTTTAAACCTTTAAAAAAATCATATAAAAACAATGCTTCATTGGATCATCACCAAACTCCAGATGTAGTATCAGGGCTCTTAGCGGCACAATTTAACCCCTCAATGATTAGGCTGTGACCTTCTTAGGTTCCACATGAGCCCATCTCATTTGTATTTCAATGCGTTTTCATTGAAGTATCGTATCATTTGGGCCCTCACGGCCTAAAACTTTCTCCAATCAACTTAAACCTCTACATTCAGACTCCTGAGGTCAGTCCGAGAAAAAAGAGCCCTCAATGACCTCTCTAGCACCTTCCTAGCCTTAGTTAGAGCACCTTGAAGTCTTAAAAACTCACTCGGGTCTTTTTTTTTTAAACCTTTAAAAAAATCAACTGCTGGGGGATGGACTACCTGTGACGTACGAAGCGGAATAGGTGCAGAGTTTCATGGCGGCACGTTAAAAAATTCTAACAAATAGATTAACACAGTTTTCCGCCCCCAAAATTTGCACGAGGTTGCGTAAATATTTAATTTAAACAACTTGTAAAATTTAAAACACTTACCGCGCCACTCTGGATAACTTGGAGGAATACATCGACGATTGTTTTGATCAATACGCGATGGGCAGATCAAAGAAGAAAGCTAGCCCGGCAGCTTCTGCTACAAACACGACGCCATCAAGCAAACGACTGCATCCCTCGGATTCACCTGGAGACTCCCAACCTGACGGAGGACTGAGGGAAATCCTGGAGTCAATTGAGCTGCATCTGGCTAGCTTTGACGCCCGTTTGGCCTTAGTGGAAGTTCTGCACCGGGAGTTCACAGCGATCCGCGAATCGCTGGAATTCAGTCAGCAACAGGTTGTAGAACTCTCTAAAGCGAACGAAGCCCTGAAGACCCACGTGAATACTCTCTCTGAAGATGTAGCCCGTCTAAACGGAGAGAATAAACGCTTTAAAGAGACCATGCTGGACCTACAAGCGCGCAGCATGCGCGACAATCTCGTCTTCATGGGGATCGCGGAGAAACCGGAGGAGAACGTGGAAGAAACAATTCATCAGTTCATAAAAGACAAGCTGAAGATAAAAGAAGAAGTTGTTGGACGCATCAAAATTCACCGCACTCATCGCCTGGGGGGAAAAAGATCGGATGATCAGCGACCACGACCTATCGTGGCAAAGTTTGCTGATTTCAAGCAGAAAGTGCTTTTAAAGTCACACGGTCGTGAATTAAAAGGCACGAACTTCAGCGTCAACAACCAATACCCCGGGAGATCCTGGACAGGAGGAAGCGTCTCTTTCCATTGAGAAGAAGGTTCCTGGACCAGGGATGTAAAGCTGTGATAAGCGTGGACCATTTATACGTCAACAACCAGCTATACCGCGACAAAGAAGCTACCCCGTGGCTCTACTAATTTCAGGTGGTCAGATTTATTAATAATAATGTCATTTTCACCTCTGTATCAACACGACAATGCACCGTCTCACAGGTAAGAGCTGTTTATGTCCTTACTATTTATAATGAGTATGCAGGATGTTCGTCACTCCTTTTGTGCTTTTGTTCTCTCCTTCACTTTTTTATTCATTTTTGGCACTCTCAGAAACTCTTTCCCTTCCATCACACTCTTCCTTACACTTATTTCGTTTTTTCTCTGCCTGATAAATACACAATTTATTATGTTGGCTTGCTTGCAAAGCCAACATATTGTTATTGCACCTAAACTTATTATGTTGGCTTGCATGCCAACATATTGTTATCTCACTTAAACTTATTATTATTCTTCTTATTCTTCTTCTTCTGACAAAAATTCTACCGTCAACTCCTCCTAGCCCGTTTGAGCTACAGCCACGAAACTTTCCACACACCTCAAAGCTGTTCTGTAGATTTATGCTATGTCTTTTCGGACCGATTTGACCAGCGGTTTCCGTAAAAATCGCGAATTTCGGCCCAAAAATCACCCAAGTCATTCCCTATGGGAGCCCTAGAGTGGTGATGTCATCGCCCACTCTAACTTTGAGCAAGCTCAGTCTTGTTGCTACTTGCACTGTTTTCTCAACTAAAAATTAACCTTTACACACACATTTTATACCTAAATGGTAGAGATTTTTGTCCTCTTTCAGTTGGTGCTGTTTTCATTTTTAAAAAACACACGGTTTTTACGCCAGGTGGCCTAAACCACAACGAGTGCACATAATTGCTCCATTCACCTCCATTCAAAAATTCTGGTGGATTCTGTTTAAAAATCTCAATCGCAGGCTATTTTTAACTCGCCATAAATCATTCACACTTTATCACAGCTTCACAAAATTTACACCATTCTCTTCCTTAAAATCTTGGGATTCTAACAGTAAAAGAAATATTTCAATACCTCTGTTCATTCTTTCAGAATGTTTATTTGTTTGAGGGTATGGATTTCTCTGAAATGAGCAGTTGCACAGAATCAAATGAAGGCTTTTTCTAGCTCGCCATAATTTTTTTATTTCTAATCAAACCTTCACAAAATTTACAGCATTCTCTTCGGTAGGGTCTTCTGCTTCTGACAAAGGAAGAATCATTTCGATATGTCTTACAGTTTTTCTATAATCTTTATTTGTTTGAGGCATGGTAATTGGATTTTCTCCATCAGATTTGCCATCGTTTAAAAATCTGACAGTTGAATTTCCAGCAGCAGCTGACTCGTTTGAAAATCTGACAGTTGATAACTCCAGGTGCAGCTGATTTCAAATAAGTAGGTCAAAGGTGTCTCATAGACTTTCAATGGCCCATTGAAATGAATGGAGCATGAACCCCATAGATCCTATTGTAAAAGAGCTTCAGTAATTGATTGACACTGGAAAGTCATACGAGCATTAAGGAAGCAAATCACTTATCCAGCCAATCATTGCTTGTGATTTAACATAAAATAATTAAGCCACACCCACTCTTTGACATAACTTTCGATGTCAAATATCTTCTAAACAGAACACAGTAGAGACATGGGGGTTGCTTTATATTATTCTAAATGGAAAGTAGATTACAACATGATGTCACTGACTTCTCCATAGCAACCAAATTGTTTACCATAGCAACTAAATTGGCATATCTCTATCTTCGGTTAGGAAAATGCTAGAGACTTGGGGGTTGGTAAGCTTCACCCATACTGACAGCTGAAACATTATATCATGTCAATGACACCTCCATAGCAACCAGACTGGTTACCATAGCAACCAATATGGCATGACTCTCTCAGCTTAGGAAAATCATAGAGACATGGGGGTTGCCGTATTTTACCCGTATTGATATGGGGAACAATATGTTAGGTCAGCGACCTCTCCATAGCAACCAGACTGGTTACCATAGCAACCAATATGGCGCAGCTGTATCTCAGCTTTGGAAAGTCATAGAGACATGGGGGTTGATGTATTGACATGGGGAACAATGTGTTAGGTCACTGACCCCTCCATAGCAACCAGACTGGTTACCATAGCAACTAATTTGGCATGTACCTATCTCAGCTCAGGAAAATCATAGAGACATGGGGGTTGCTGTAATTTACTCGTATTCATATGGGGAGCAATATATTAGCTCAGCGACCCCTCCATAGCAACCAAACTGGTTACCATAGCAACCAATATGGCGCAGCTCTATCTCAGCTTTGGAAAGTCATAGAGACATGGGAGTTGATGTATTGACATGGGGAACAATGTGTTAGGTCACTGACCCCTCCATAGCAACCAGACTGGTTACCATAGCAACCAATATGGCATGTCTATCTCAGCTTAGGAAAATCATAGAGAGATGGGGGTTGCTGTATTTTACCCGTATAGATATGGGGAGCAATATATTAGGTCAGCGACCCCTCCATAGCAACCACACTGTTACCATAGCAACCAATATGGCGTATCTCTATCTCAGCTTACGAAAGTCATAGAGACATGGGGGTTGGTGTATTTTACTCGTGTTGACATGAGGAACAATGTGTTAGATCACTGACCCCTCCATAGCAACCAGACTGGTTACCATAGCAACCAATTTTGCATGTACCTATCTCAGCTTATGAGAATCATAGGGACATGGGGGTTGGATTTTGTTATTGTTGCGGAACTGACAACATTTTAAAAAATAGGTATTAACGGCACCAACGCAAGCCAACATCGAAGTTTGCGTGCAAACTTTAAAATCTAGTTATGTTGGCTTGCTTGCAAAGCCAACATATTGATATTGCACTTAAACTTATTATTCTTCTTCTTCTTCTTCTTCTTCTCTTTTCCTACGTCAAAATTTTACAGAGCTTCTCCTCCTAGCCCGTCCGAGCTACAGCCACGAAACTTTCCACGGTCGTCCAAGCTGTTCCCACTCGAGTTGCTATGTCTTTCCGGACCGATTTGACCAGCGGTTTCCGTAAAAATCGCGAATTTCGGCCCAAAAATCGCCCAAGTCATTCCCTATGGGAGCCCTAGAGTGGTGATGTCATCGCTCACTCTAACTTTGAGTAAGCTCAGTCTTGTTGATACTTGCAATGTTTTCTCAACTAAAAATTAACCTTTACACACACATTTTATATGTAAATGGTAGAGATTTTTGTCCTCTTTCAGTTGGTGTTGTTTAAGTTTTTTAAAAACACACCGTTTTTACTCCAGGTGGCCTAAACCACAAGGAGTGCACATAATTGCTCCATTCACCTCCATTCAAAAAATTCTGCAAGCAAATGTTTCAAATCTCAATCGAAGGCTATTTCTAACTCGCCATAAATCATTCAAAACCTTATCACAGCTTCACAAATTTTATACCATTCTCTTCCTGAAAATCTTCTGATTCTAACAGTCAAGAAAGTATTTCAATATGTCTGGTCCTTCTTTCGTAATCCTTATTAGTTTGAGGCATGGTAATCGGACTTTCTCCAGCAGATTTGCCATCGTTTGAAAATCTGACAGTTAAATTTCCAGCTGCAGCTGACTCGTTTGAAAATATGGCAGTTGATAACTCCAGGTGCAAGCTGATTTCAAATAAGTAGGTCAAAGGTGTCTCATTGACTTTCAATGGCCCATTGAAATGAATGGAGCATGAATCCCATGAATCCTATTGTAAAAGAGCTTCTGTAATTGATTGACACTGGAGAGTCATACTAGTATTAAAGAAGCAAATCACTAATCCAGCCAATCATTGCTTGTGAATTAACATAAATTAATTAAGCCACACCCACTTTTGACATAACTTTCCATGTCAAATATCTTCTAAACAGAACACAGTACAGACATGGGGGTTGCTTTATATTATTCTAAATGTAAAGTAGATTACAACATGATGTCACTGACTCCTCCATAGCAACCAAATTGTTTACCATAGCAACTAAATTGGCATATCTCTATCTTGGGTTAGGAAAATGCTAGAGACTGGGGGGTTGGTAAGCTTCACCCATACTGACAGCTGAAACATTATATCATGTCAATGACTCCTCCATAGCAACCAGACTGGTTACCATAGCAACCAATATGGCATGACCCTCTCTCAGCTTAGGAAAATCATAGAGAGATGGGGGTTGCCGTATTTTACCCGTATTGATATGGGGAACAATATGTTAGGTCAGCGACCTCTCCATAGCAACCGGACTGGTTACCATAGCAACCAATATGGCGCAGCTCTATCTCAGCTTTGGAAAGTCATAGAGACATGGGGTTGATGTATTGACATGGGGAACAATGTGTTAGGTCACTGACCCCTCCATAGCAATCAGACTGGTTACCATAGCAACCAATATGGCATGTCTCTCTCAGCTTAGGAAAATCATAGAGAGATGGGGGTTGCTGTATTTTACCCGTATAGATATGGGGAGCACAATATTAGGTCAGCGACCCCTCCATAGCAACCAAACTGGTTACCATAGCAACCAATATGGCGCAGCTCTATCTCAGCTTTGTAAAGTCATAGAGACATGGGGGTTGATGTATTGACATGGGGAACAATGTGGTAGGTCACTGACCCCTCCATAGCAACCAGACTGGTTACCATAGCAACCAATTTTGCATGTACCTATCTCAGCTCAGGAAAATCATAGAGACATGGGGGTTGCTGTAATTTACTCGTATTCATATGGGGAACAATATATTAGGTCAGCGACCCCTCCATAGCAACCACACTGTTACCATAGCAACCAATATGGCGCAGCTCTATCTCAGCTTACGAAAGTCTTAGAGACATGGGGGTTGGTGTATTTTACTCGTGTTGACATGAGGAACAATATGTTAGGTCACTTACCCCTCCATAGCAACCAGACTGTTTACCATAGCAACCAATTTTGCATGTACCTATCTCAGCTTATGAGAATCATAGAGACATGGGGGTTGGATTATGTTATTGTTGCGGAATTGACAACATTTTAAAAAATGGGTTTTTAACGGCACCAACGCAAGCCAACATCGAAGTTTGCGTGCAAACTTTAAAATCTAGTTATTCTTCTTCTTCTTCCGTTTCTTAAAAAAAAAATTCTACCGTCATCTCCTCCTAGCCCGTTCGAGCTACTGTCACGAAACTTTCCACACACCTCAAAGCTGTTATGTAGTTTGTTGCTATGTCTTTTCGGACCGATTTGACCAGCGGTTTCCCTAAAAATCGTGTAAATCTCCCAAAAAAGCTTAAAAATTTTTTTTTTTTTTTTCCCCTAGAGTGGTGATGTCATCGCCCACTCTAACTTCGAGTAAGCTCAGTCTTGTTGATACTTGCTAAAATACTTTAGTTTTCTTAAATAAAAATTAACCTTTACACAAACATTTTATATGTAAATGGTAGAGATTTTTGTCCTCTTTCAGTTGGTGTTTACGTTTTTTAAAAACACACGGTTTTTACTCCAGGTGGCCTAAACCACAAGGAGTGCACATAATTGCTCCATTCACCACAATTCAAAAATTCTGCAAGCAAATGTTTCAAATCTCAATCGAAGGCTATTTCTAACTCGCTATAAATCATTCAAAACCTTATCACAGCTTCACAAATTTTATACCATTCTCTTCCTTAAAATCTTCTGATTCTAACAGTCAAGAAAGTATTTCAATATGTCTGGTCCTTCTTTCGTAATCCTTATTTGTTTGAGGCATGGTAATCGGACTTTCTCCAGCAGATTTGCCATCGTTTGAAAATCTGACAGTTGGATTTCCAACTGCAGCTGACTCGTTTGAAAATCTGACAGTTGATAACTCCAGGTGCTGCTCATTTCAAATAAGTAGGTCAAAGGTGTCTCATTGACTTTCAATGTCCCATTGAAATGAATGGAGCATGAACCCCATAGATCCTATTGTAAAAGAGCTTCTGTAATTGATTGACACTGGAAAGTCATACGAGCATTAAGGATGCAAATCACTTATCCAGCCAATCATTGCTTGTGAATTAACTTAAATTAATTAAGCCACACCCACTTTTTGACATAACTTTCAATGTCAAATATCTTCTAAACAGAACACAGGACAGACATGGGGGTTGCTTTATATTATTCTAAATGTAAAGTAGATTACAACATGATGTCACTGACTCCTCCATAGCAACCATATTGTTTACCATAGCAACTAAATTGGCATATCTCTATCTTCGGTTAGGAAAATGCTAGAGACTTGGGGGTGGGTAAGCTTCACCCATACTGACAGCTGAAACATTATATCATGTCAATGACTCCTCCATAGCAACCAGACTGGTTACCATAGCAACCAATATGGCATGACTCTCTCTCAGCTTAGGAAAATCATAGAGACATGGGGGTTGCCGTATTTTACCCGTATTGATATGGAGAACAATATGTTAGGTCAGCGACCTCTCCATAGCAACCAGACTGGTTACCATAGCAACCAATATGGCGCAGCTCTATCTCAGCTTTGGAAAGTCATAGAGACATGGGGGTTGATGTACTGACATGGGGAACAATGTGTTAGGTCACTGACCCCTCCATAGCAATCAGACTGGTTACCATAGCAACCAATATGGCATGTCTCTATCTCAGCTTAGGAAAATCATAGAGAGATGGGGGTTGCTGTATTTTACCCGTATAGATATGGGGAGCAATATATTAGGTCAGCGACCTCTCCATAGCAACCAAACTGGCTACCATAGCAACCAATATGGCGCAGCTCTATCTCAGCTTTGGAAAGTCATAGAGACATGGGGGTTGATGTATTGACATGGGGGACAATGTGTTAGGTCACTGACCCCTCCATAGCAACCAGACTGGTTACCATAGCAACCAATTTTGCATGTACCTATTTCAGCTCAGGAAAATCATAGAGACATGGGGGTTGCTGTAATTTACTCGTATTCTTATGGGGAACAATATATTAGGTCAGCGACCCCTCCATAGCAACCACACTGTTACCATAGCAACCAATATGGCGCAGCTCTATCTCAGCTTACGAAAGTCTTAGAGACATGGGGGTTGGTGTATTTTACTCGTGTTGACATGGGGAACAATATGTTAGGTCACTGACCCCTCCATAACAACCAGACTGGTTACCATAGAAACCAATTTTGCATGTACCTATCTCAGCTTATGAGAATCATAGAAACATGGGGGTTGGATTATGTTATTGTTGCGGAATTGACAACATTTTAAAAAAAAGGTATTAACGGTACCAACGCAAGCCAACATCGAAGTTTGCGTGCAAACTTTAAAATCTAGTTATTCTTCTTCTTCTTCTCTTTTCTTCTGACAAAAATTCTCAACACTACTCCTCCTAGCCCGTTCGAGCTACGGCCACGAAACTTTCAACACACCTCAAAGCTGTTATGTAGTTTGTTGCTATATCTCTTCGGACCGATTTGATCAGCGGTTTCCGTAAAAATCGCGAATCTCGGCCCAAAAATCGCCCAAGTCATTCCCTATGGGAGCCCTAGAGTGGTGATGTCATCGCTTACTCTAACTTTGAGCAAGCTCAGTCTTGTTGCTACTTGCACTGTTTTCTCAACTAAAAATTAACCTTTACACACACATTTTATACCTAAATGGTAGAGATTTTTGTCCTCTTTCAGTTGGTGTTGTTTTCATTTTTAAAAAACACACGGTTTTTACTCCAGGTGGCCTAAACCACAAGGAGTGCACTTAATTGCTCCATTCACCTCCATTCAAAAATTCTGGTGGATTCTGTTTAAAATCTCAGTCGCAGGCTATTTTTAACTCGCCATAAATCATTCACACTTTATCACAGCTTCACAAAACTTACACCATTCTCTTCCTTAAAATCTTGGGATTCTAACAGTAAAAGAAATATTTCAATACCTCTGTTCATTCTTTCAGAATGTTTATTTGTTTGAGGGTATGGATTTCTCTAAAATGAGCAGTTGCACAGAATCAAATGAAGGCTATTTGTAGCTCGCCATAATTTTTTTATTTCTAATCACACCTTTACAAAAATTACAGCATTCTCTTCGTTAGGGTCTTCTGCTTCTGACAAAGAAAGAATCATTTGGATATGTCTTACGGTTCTTCTATAATCTTTATTTGTTTGAGGCATGAAAATTGGATTTTCTCCAGCAGATTTGCCATCGCTTGAAAATCTGACAGTTGAGTCAGCTGACTCGTTTGAAAATCTGGCAGTTGATAACTCCAGGTGCAAGCTGATTTCAAATAAGTAGGTCAAAGGTGTCTCATTGACCTTCAATGGCCCATTGAAATGAATGGAGCATGAACCCCATAGATCCTAATGTAAAAGAGATTCTGTAATTGATTGACACTGGAAAGTCATACCAGCATTAAGGAAGCAAATCACTTATCCAGCCAATCATTGCTTGTGAATAAACATAAAATCATTAAGCCACACCCACTTTTGACATAACTTTCAATGTCAAATATCTTCTAAACGGAACACAGTAGAGACATGGGGGTTGCTTTATATTATTCTAAATGAAAAGTAGATTACAACATGATGTCACTAACTCCTCCATAGCAACCAAATTGTTTACCATAGCAACTATATAGCCACATCTCTATCTTAGCTTAGGAAAATGCTAGAGACTTGGGGGCTGGTAAGCTTCACCCATACTGACAGCTGAAACATATTATGTTAATGACACCTCCATAGCAACCAGACTGGTTACCATAGCAACCAATATGGCATGTCTCTATCTCAGCTTAGGAAAATCATAAAGAGATGGGGTTTGCTGTATTTTACCCGTATAGATATGGGGAGCAATATATTAGGTCAGCGACCCCTCCATAGCAACCAAACTGGTTACCATAGCAACCAATATGGCGCAGCTCTATCTCAGCTTTGGAAAGTCATAGAGACATGGGGGTTGATGTATTGACATGGGGAACAATGTGTTAGGTCACTGACCCCTCCATAGCAACCAGACTGGATACCATAGCAACCAATTTTGCATGTACCTATCTCAGCTCAGGAAAATCATAGAGACATGGGGTTGCTGTAATTTACTCGTATTCATATGGGGAACAATATATTAGGTCAGCGACCCCTCCATAGCAACCACACTGTTACCATAGCAACCAATATGGCGTATCTATATCTCAGCTTACGAAAGTCATAGAGACATGGGGGTGGGTGTATTTTACTCGTGTTGACATGGGGAACAATATGTTAGGTCACTGACACCTCCATAGCAACCAGACTGGTTACCATAGCAACCAATATTGCATGTCCCTATCTCAGCTTTTGAGAATCATAGAGACATGGGGGTTGGATTATGTTATTGTTGCAGAATTGCCAAAATTTAAAAAAAATAGGTATTAACGGCACCAACGCAAGCCAACATCGAAGTTTGCGTGCAAACTTTAAAATCTAGTTCTTCTTCTTCTTCCGTTTCTTAAAAAAAAATTCTACCGTCATCTCCTCCTAGCCCGTTCGAGCTACTGTCACGAAACTTTCCACACACCTCAAAGCTGTTATGTAGTTTATTGCTATGTCTTTTCGGAGCGATTTGACCAGCGGTTTCCCTAAAAATCGTGTAAATCTCCCAAAAAAGCTTAAAATTTTTTCTCGATGGGGGCCCCTAGAGTGGTGCTAACTTCGAGTGAGCTCAGTCTTGTTGATACTTGCTAAAATACTTTAGTTTTCTTAAATAAAAATTAACCTTTACACACACATTTTATATGTAAATGGTAGAGATTTTGTCCTCTTTCAGTTGGTGTTGTTTAAGTTTTTTAAAAACACACCGTTTTTACTCCAGGTGGCCTAAACCACAAGGAGTGCACATAATTGCTCCATTCACCTCCATTCAAAAATTCTGCAAGCAAATGTTTCAAATCTCAATCGAAGGCTATTTCTAACTCGCCATAAATCATTCAAAACCTTATCACAGCTTCACAAATTTTACACCATTCTCTTCCTTAAACTCTTGTGATTCTAACAGTCAAGGAAGTATTTCAATCTGTCTGGTCCTTCTTTCGTAATCCTTATTTGTTTGAGGCATGGTAATCGGACTTTCTCCAGCAGATTTGCCATCATTTAAAAATCTGACAGTTGCATTTCCAGCTGCAGCTGATTCGTTTGAAAATCTGGCAGTTGATAACTCCAGGTGCAAGCTGATTTCAAACAAGTAGGTCAAAGGTGTCTCATTGACTTTCAATGGCCCATTGAAATGAATGGAGCATGAAGCCCATGAATCCTATTGTAAAAGAGCTTCTGTAATTGATTGACACTGGAAAGTCATACTAGTATTAAAGAAGCAAATCACTAATCCAGCCAATCATTGCTTGTGAATTAACATAAATTAATTAAGCCACACCCACTTTTTGACATAACTTTCGATGTCAAATATCTTCTAAACAGTACAGACATGGGGGTTGCTTTATATTATTCTAAATGTAAAGTAGATTACAACATGATGTCACTGACTCCTCCATAGCAACCAAATTGTTTACCATAGCAACTAAATTGGCACATCTCTATCTTCGGTTAGGAAAATGCTAGAGACTTGGGGGTTGGTAAGCTTCACCCATACTGACAGCTGAAACATTATATCATGTCAATGACTCCTCCATAGCATCCAGACTGGTTACCATAGCAACCAATATGGCATGACTCTCTCTCAGCTTAGGAAAATCATAGAGACATGGGGTTGCCCTATTTTACCCGTATTGATATGGGGAACAATATGTTAGGTCAGCGACCTCTCCATAGCAACCAGACTGGCTACCATAGCAACCAATATGGCGCAGCTCTATCTCAGCTTTGGAAAGTCAAAGAGACATGGGGGTTGATGTATTGACATGGGGAACAATGTGTTAGGTCACTGACCCCTCCATAGCAACCAGACTGGTTACCATAGCAACCACTTTTGCATGTACCTATCTCAGCTCAGGAAAATCATAGAGACATGGGGGTTGCTGTAATTTACTCGTATTCATATGGGAAACAATATATTAGGTCAGCGACCCCTCCATAGCAACCACACTGTTACCATAGCAACCAATATGGCGTATCTCTATCTCAGCTTACGAAAGTCATAGAGACATGGGGGTTGGTGTATTTTACTCGTGTTGACATGGGGAACAATATGTTAGGTCACTGACACCTCCATAGCAACCAGACTGGTTACCATAGCAACCAATATTGCATGTACCTATCTCAGCTTATGAGAATCATAGAGACATGGGGTTGGATTATGTTATTGTTGCGGAATTGACAACATTTAAAAAAATAGGTATTAACGGTACCAACGCAAGCCAACATCGAAGTTTGCGTGCAAACTTTAAAATCTAGTTAATCTATACTATCCTCGAGCACTGATAAACAGATACTCCATAACTCACCTAGTTACTAATATAGACTCACTTCATGAAAAGCAGCTAACAAACACACATGTATTTCGGTTCATGCCAGCACTAGCCCTGTGTACTTGCATGAATGCTCAGATTAACATGTACACAAGCTCTGCTAACACAAACCAGCCAATCAACTAACTATGACATCACTGAGGTTTGTCACTTGGAATGTGCGTGGCATTAATAAGAAAGATAAGAGAATTAAAGTTTTAAACCATTTACATAAGTTAAAGGCAGACATAGTATTACTACAGGAAACTCACTTCCCCAAATCAATAGATAACACAGTGTATTCACCACTGTTTCCCTACGCATACTCAGCCTGTTACAATTCCAAGCAAAGAGGGGTCGCCATAATCATAAGTAAAAATATAACCTTTATTCATAATAATACTATTGCAGATCCTGAAGGGAGATTTATTATAGTTAACATAACCATATCAAACATAGAATACTGCATCGCTAGTATTTATGGACCCAATGTTGATGACCCCTCTTTCTTTCACAACCTTTTCACAGCTCTATCTGAATTGAATTAGCCTTTATTTGTCACATACACTGTTACATGTAGTGAAATTGGACCCCTCTGGCCACAGACATAGACAGGGTGGGAACAGGCCAGTGTTGAGAGGTAGTATTTATAGAGAGAAACAGAGAAAATGGATATACATTAGGTAAATTAGCTTAAAAAAGAGCCTTTCCGCATTGTCCTTCAAAGAAAAGAGCACTGTGGAGCAGGTTAAAAAAAAGCCATTTGCAATCAAGCACATTGACAAATATAGGAAAGAACATCGCAGGATGAGGTAGGGGTCGGGGAAGTGGTGTAGTCGCTGTAGTCCGCAGCCGGCATTTTCCTGCAGCCATGAGGGCGCTGTACAATGACCCGTCAGATTACAGCGGTGGGGAAAAAGCTGGCGGAGATAAGTGGATGCGGGGGAGGGTTCTGAGAGAGTCTCCTTATCTTCGCGGCCTCCAAGGCCAGAGGAGATAAGGGAAGCCAGATGGTACAGATGTTAATTTAGGCCAAAAGCTGTAAATTTTCAGATTTTTAGAGTCTTTCCCCGGTCTCCATATTATCCAACTTACGTTTCAATTCTGCCAGCCTTTCCAGGATGAAATCCCGTTTGCGGTCACAGACCGTTACATGAGTCCCGACAGTTTTAAGTCCAGTCAACATTCCATTCCAGTCGGTCAGCTTAGTGGGGCTTTGAGCACTGACCGCTTTTGATAATCGCCGACAGCCGAGAGCTCCACATATTCCAATCAGCAGAATCCCAGTTATCACAGTTCCAATTATGTAGATGTCTTCGACATCCTCCAGGGACAGAGCAGCCAGGCACACGATCCTCCACTTCGACCAGGAGTCCATCGTGTAGCCAGCAGTATAAGTTCCAGCAGGACAGGTGGGTTCCCCCGAACCCACGCTCCTCGTCGAAAAAATGGTGTCAATTGCATTTAGAGACCAGTTGATCAGATCCATAGTTCCTTTTATTTAGAGAGCAGGATAGTGAGAGTCTCTGCAGACAGACAAAAGACAAGAAGCCCAGCTGGGATGATAAGAGATAAGGGAGTGAGAGAAAGAGCGTGCACCACCGCCGAAGGCTGAGAGAAGAAGCCCTCGGAGAATCTACGCACTCGGATTCAAAGCTCATAATAGGTGGGGATTTTAACCTGGTACTTAATCCAGAACTGGACAGGCTGAGTAAAGCTGCTAATTGTAAAGACTCTCAATCAGCAAGAATTCTCAAACAATATATGATTGATTTTGGTCTTTGTGATGCCTGGAGATCTTTTTATCCAACTTTAAGGGAGTACACATATTTCTCATCGGTTCATCACTCACAGTCACGTCTAGATTACTTCTTAGTAAATAACTCAGTTCTGTCAGATATTACTCTTACGAGCATTCATTCTATATTAATTAGCGATCATGCACCAGTCTCTTTCTCAATAACCACAAATGTGTCACAACCTAGGAGAAACTGGAGACTTAACACATCATTGCTTAAAGACCAGGAATTTATAAATTATTTTAAAAAAGAATGGGAAACCTTTATGGAAATTAATGACACCCCAGGAACTTCAGCGTGTGTTTTATGGGAGACTGCAAAAGTAGTAATGCGAGGTAGAATAATTTCATTCTCATCATTCAAGAAAAAACAAGAAACTAGGAAAGAGCAGGAATTAGAATTAAAAATTAAATCCCTCGAAACTGCTTATACAGACAACCCTCAAGAAAACATCCTGAAAGATTTAAGGCAAACTAAATTAGAACTGAATATCTTAATCAATAAAAAAACTCAATTTCAAATCGAAAGACTACGGCTGGATAACCTCAAACATGCTAACAGGTGTGGCAAATTTTTAGCAGGTCTACTAAAAAATAACAAGGAAAAACAAACTATCCCATCAGTAATTAACAAAAATGGACAACTTGTTCACGACCCCCAAGACATTAATAATACTTTCAGGGAATTTTATAAAAATTTATATACATCTCAAATTAACCCATCGCCAACCGAAATTGAATTATTCTTAAAGAATCTGGAATTACCAAAACTATCAAAAGAACAGATAGGAAATTTAGAATCACCAATATCTTCTACAGAACTCCACGAGGCTCTACAACAAATGCCAAATAAAAAAAGCACCAGGGCCAGATGGTTATCCAGCAGAGTTCTACAGAGAGTTTTGGCAAGTGCTGGAACCTACCTTTAGCAGAATGGTAGTTGAAATTAAGTCTGAAGGAAAAGTACCATCAAACATGAACTCAGCTTTCATAAGTTTACTCCTAAAACCAGGGAAGGACCCCAAACTCCCATCAAGCTATAGACCAATTTCTCTTATAAATGTAGACTTAAAAATAATTTGCAAAGCTATCGCAAAAAAGCTGGAAAAAATTACCCCTCATATTATTCATGCAGACCAAACAGGTTTTATCAAGGGTAGACACTCAACAAATAATATGTACAGACTAATTAACCTGATTGATCTAGCAAACAACACGAGTCTAGAATCTGCCATTATCTCTCTAGATGCAGAAAAAGCATTTGATAGAGTTCTAATGGCAACACTTCGTAAATTTGGATTCGGTAACTCTTTTATAGAATGGATCCAAATTCTATATAGCTCTGCAAATGCGTCAGTTAGAACAAATGAACAAACTTCATCTAGATTTAACCTTCAAAGAGGAACCAGACAAGGGTGCCCACTCTCTCCCTCACTATTTGCTATTTTCATTGAACCACTGGCGCAAGCAATTAGGCAAAACATTAAGATTACTGGAATAAGTACAAAAAATATACATCACAAAATAAGTCTTTATGCAGATGATGTGTTATTATTTCTCCTTCATCCACATCTCTCTCTTCCAGCAGCTATTAATGTTATTGAATCATTTTCAGCTGTCTCTGAATACTCTGTAAACTGGGGGAAATCAACAGTTATGCCACTCAACACGGTTCTTCAGAACCCTTCCTTCTCCACCACTTTTAATTCAGGGAATATTAAATATCTTGGCATTGAATTCTCACCGAGGCTGTCGGATCTGGTACAACTAAATTACTCACCACTTCTTAAAAAAATAGAGGATGACCTCAAAAGATGGCAACACTTACCAATTTCACTTATGGGAAGGGTTGCCAGCATTAAAATGATGGTCATGCCCAGAATTAATTATCTGTTATCAATGATTCCTAACCAGCCGTCCCGGGATTGGTTCAAATCATTGGACTCTCATTTCTCCAGATTTCTATGGAAAGGCAAACCTCCCCGCATTAGCTTACACAAGCTTAGGAAATCCAAAGACTGCGGTGGTCTGGAGCTGCCAAACGTATACCATTATTTCCTATGCCATAGAGTGGTGCACTTGTACCAATGGATTAATTCTAATTCGACAGAACTCACCTGGCTCGACATTGAACAGACATTTTGCAAAGAAATTAAGATAGCAGATTTACCGTTTATAAGCTCTAAGATTAAACATCACAACTGCTTTCAGAATATCAGCATACGTACTTCACTGACAGCCTGGTGGGAATTTCTAAAGATAACGGGCTCACCGCTTGCTCCTTGCCAGCACACACCAATTTGGAACAACCCAGACTTCTTACTAAACAAAAGGGCGGTATATTTTCCAAATTGGCATAATAATGGAATAACACATCTTAGACATATAACTGTCAACAACAAAATAATTTCATTTGAAGATTTGGTTCTTAAATACGGATTACCAACTAACAAATTTTTAGAATATCAACAGCTCAAATCTATCATTCTTTCAACATGCAAAGAGCACATGACTCTGCAGCTACCCACAGTAATTGAACAATTAATTGGGTTGACAACCCCAAGGTTAATATCCAAAATCTATAAATTACTGTTAAAAACAGACAACATTGTATGTCTCCCTACTACTAAATGGAACGAAGAGTTATCTGTAAATGGAAATCAACCATTCTGGAACCGGATATGCTTAAACACGTTTAAAGCATCTACAACCCCAAATTTACAACTAATACAGTATAAAAAACTTCACCGAACTCACTACACAGGTCAAAGATTGTTCCAGATGGGTCTCTCGGACACTAACATTTGCCAACACTGCACTAACAATACAGTTGACCACTATCTACACGCTCTTTGGTCTTGTACACCGGCTCGGGGACCGGTGGGGGTTGTCTGCGCTGGGCGGGGCGGGGTCTCCTACTCATGTACTGCTGACTCCGTGCACACGCGACCAGCAGTTCTTGGACGTGCATGGGTGTGTGTGTGTGCGTGTGTGTGTGTATGTGTGGGCACAGGGGTGGGTGGATGAGTGTGAACGAATGAGTATGGATGGGATCCGAAGGGGGGCAGCTGCCGCCTGGTTTCCCGCGTCCCCCCCTTGGTGACTGTACCGTGTCCCCCGGGGCGGGGGGCGGTGCCACCCCTGGGTGGGGGGCGGTCGGCTCGTCGGCATGGTGCCCGCATCGGCTCCTGGTACAATTCCTCCACCCCCACACATAGGATCCTGGGGGTCTCAGTCTCTGTGGGGGATTGGGGGGGTCGGCCTATCACGGATCAGCCCCCCCCGGCATACTCCAGGCCAGGGGACCCCCAGTTTGAATTCAGTTAGACACTCAACATCTCCAGGGCACTGGAGAGGGGCCTGCCTCCTGAAGCGGTCAGAGGACCAATAACATCTGGCACTGACCCGCTTCGGGAGCCGGTCTCCCTCTCGGTGCCCCAAATATCACTTGCAAGGACACACTACATTTAGGATTGGAGGGCTAGTCTCTCCGTCCACATCTGATGGGTGGGGCTGCAGATTTGTGGCCCCCCCAAAATTCTAGGGCGGAGATGACGGCCCTCTTATTTTACATACATATTAGACACGCAGGGAATGGGGGGTGGTGCCTGGACGTCAGCTGTCAACCAACGGTGACGCTCCAGGACATCACTCCCTAGTTTTAATGCAACTTATCTCTTCAACATATACACAAACACATACACTACACTCCAACTGGGAGCAGATGATGGGCAGTGGGTGGGCGGCCATCTCTGTCTTCCATCCGGGGTGGGTATATGCCCTCCGTCAGTGCGGGCTCGGGGGATCCCCGGGTGGGCGCGGGTCCACTGGGTGTATGGATGGAATGATTGATGAATGGATGGATGACTGGGGGAGGGGGGAGGGGTCTGAGGCCGCTGGTCGTGGTGGGTGCGGGGTCGGGTTGTGGCTGGGGGGGTGGCTCCGCTGCGCCTGGTGCGGTCTCCCTCTCTGCCCTCTTCTGGTCTCCTCCCCCTCCTCGCCCCCCCCGCCTCCCTGGTGGGGCCGCGGCCGGGCCCGGGTCCGGGGGCATTGCCGCCGGGGGCTGTGCGGGCGGTGGTGGTCGCGGGTGGGGTCTGCTGGGGCCTCCCTGTGCTGTCGGGGGGGCCGGCCTGGCCGCTGTCGGGTGGGCTGCCCCCCCGCTGTGGCGGGCGCGTCCCTGCTCTCTCGCCTCCGGGCGCGGGGCGTTTCTCTCTGGGGGTGCTGGCGGTTCTCGGTGGGGTGGGGTGGGATGCTCTGGCTCGGGAGCCCGGGGCCCCGGTCATGTCGGCCCACGGGGGGTGGAACGATTCCCGGCCAATGCAGAGTCTGGATATATGGATTTGGCTTCTTTCTGGCTGAAGACCTTTTTTCAAAACATTTCCAAAATGTTCAGCGCTGTAATCACCTGAAGTTCCTGTTTCTTAAATTTTTTGATATTATTCGTCTTCTTGCCTAAAGACCTTACTTTTGAAATGTAAAGGACAAATCATGTTTTGGGTTTTTATTAAAGTCTGCTGTTTATAATTCTTTCAAGGCCCACAACCCAAAGACACAAGCTAGCATTGTTGGCTAAGTGGAAATTCTCACCTAGAACAGTAGGCTTTTGTCAAATGTTTTGGCATTTCCAGTATCATAGTTTTAGGACTTTTCTTCTTCTTGGCTAAAGACCTATCATTCAAAAAGTAAAGGACAACTCATATCTTGGGTTTTTGTGGAAGTCTGTTGTTTGTAGTAATTTGAATGCATAAAATATAAAAGTAAGGAAGTATTGGTGGCTCAGTGGTAGAGTTCTTGCCTGCCATGTGGAAGACCAGGGTTCTATTCCTGATCAATGCATATTCTCTTTTTCTGTATTGAATTTCTTTTTGGCTTAAGTCGGTTGTTTTTTTCAAAATTTTAATAGAACGTTCAGTGCTGTAATCACTTGAAGTCTTCTTTTTGTGCTAGTTTTACAGACACACAATTTCTAGATAACAGCAGGCATTGGTGTTTAAGTGGGAGAATTCTCAAATGCCACACAGGAGACCTATGTCTGATTAGATCATTTTCAATATGATACTTTTGGGATTATTTTTCTTCTTGCCTAAAGACCTTACTTCAAAAAAGTAAAGGACAACTCATATCTTGGGTTTTGTGGAAGTTTGTGATTTGTAGTATTTTGAATGCTCAAAACAAGATGGAAAATGAAGCATTGGTGGTTCAGTGGTAGAATTCTCGCCTGCCACGCGGGAGACCCGGGTCCGATTCCCGGCCAATGCAGAGTCTAGATATTTGGATTTGGCTTCTTTCTGGCTGTAGACCTTTTTTCAAAACATTTCCAAAAGGTTCAGCGCTGTAATCACCTGAAGTTCCTGTTTCTTAAATTTTTTGATATTATTCGTCTTCTTGCCCAAAGACCTTACTTTCGAAATGTAAAGGACAAATCATGTTTTGGGTTTTTATTAAAGTCTGCTGTTTATAATTCTTTCAAGACCCACAACCCAAAGACACAAGCTAGCATTGTTGGCTAAGTGGAAATTCTCACCAAGAACAAGGGAGGCTTTGGTCAAATGTTTTGGCATTTCCAGTATCATAGTTTTAGGACTTTTCTTCTTCTTGGCTAAAGACCTATCATTCCAAAAGTAAAGGACAACTCATATCTTGGGTTTTTGTGGAAGTCTGTTGTTTGTAGTCATTTGAATGCATAAAATACAAAAGTAAGGAAGTATTGGTGGCTCAGTGGTAAAGTTCTTGCCTGCCATGTGGAAGACCAGGGTTCTATTCCTGATCAATGCATATTCTCTTTTTCTGTATTGAATTTCTTTTTGGCTTAAGTCGGTTGTTTTTTTTCAAAATTTTAATAGAACGTTCAGTGCTGTAATCACTTGAAGTCTTCTTTTTGTGCTAGTTTTACCGACACACAATTTCTAGATAAAGCAGGCATTGGTGTTTAAGTGGAAGAATTCTCAAATGCCACACAGGAGACCTATGTCTGATTAGATCATTTTCAATATGATACTTTTGGGATTATTTTTCTTCTTGCCTAAAGACCTTACTTTCAAAAAAGTAAAGGACAACTCATATCTTGGGTTTTGTGGAAGTTTGTTATTTGTAGTATTTTGAATGCCCAAAACAAAAAAGGAAAATGAAGCATTGGTGGTTCAGTGGTAGAATTCTCGCCTGCCACGCGGGAGACCCAGGTCCTATTCCCGGCCAATGCAGAGTCTAGATATTTGGATTTGGCTTCTTTCTGCCTGAATAACTTTTTTCAAAACATTTCCAAAAGGTTCAGTGCTGTAATCACCTGAAGTTCCTGTTTCTTAAATTTTTTGATATTATTCGTCTTCTTGCCTAAAGACCTTACTTTCGAAATGTAAAGGACAAATCATGTTTTGGGTTTTTATTAAAGTCTGCTGTTTATAACTCTTTCAAGGCCCACAACCCAAAGACACAAGCTAGCATTTTTGGCTAAGTGGAAATTCTCACCTAGAACAAGGGAGGCTTTGGTCAAATGTTTTGGCATTTCCAGTATCATAGTTTTAGGACTTTTCTTCTTCTTGGCTAAAGACCTATCATTCAAAAAGTAAAGGACAACTCATATCTTGGGTTTTTGTGGAAGTCTGTTGTTTGTAGTAATTTGAATGCATAAAATATAAAAGTAAGGAAGTATTGGTGGCTCAGTGGTAGAATTCTTGCCTGCCATGTGGAAGACCAGGGTTCTATTCCAGATCAATGCATATTCTCTTTTTCTGTATTGAATTTCTTTTTGCCTTAAGTCGGTTGTTTTTTTTCAAAATTTTAATAGAACGTTCAGTGCTGTAATCACTTGAAGTCTTCTTTTTGTGCTAGTTTTACCGTTACACAATTTCTAGATAACAGCAGGCATTGGTGTTTAAGTGGGAGAATTCTCAAATGCCACACAAGAGACCTATGTCTGATTAGATCATTTTCAATATGATACTTTTGGGATTATTTTTCTTCTTGCCTAAAGACCTTACTTTCAAAAAAGTAAAGGACAACTCATATCTTGGGTTTGTGGAAGTTTGTGATTTGTAGTATTTTGAATGCTCAAAACAAGATGGAAAATGAAGCATTGGTGGTTCAGTGGTAGAATTCTCGCCTGCCACGCGGGAGACCCGGGTCCGATTCCTGGCCAATGCAGAGTATAGATTTTTGGATTTGGCTTCTTTCTGGCTGAAGACCTTTTTTCAAAACATTTCCAAAAGGTTCAGTGCTGTAATCACCTGAAGTTCCTGTTTCTTAAATTTTTTGATATTATTCGTCTTCTTGCCTAAAGACCTTACTTTCGAAATGTAAAGGACAAATCATGTTTTGGGTTTTTATTAAAGTCTGCTGTTTATAATTCTTTCAAGGCCCACAATCCAAAGACACAAGCTAGCATTGTTGGCTAAGTGGAAATTCTCACCTAGAACAAGGGAGGCTTT